>PITA01004305.1:0-23931 GCA_004023965.1 Spilogale gracilis
ATTCCTTGAAACTTCAGAACAAGATATCTTTCTTCCTCTGGTTCATTGTGCAGTGCATTTTCTTTGGAAAAATAGAGAAGAATGCTGCTGAGTCGCCTTCAGGTTGGGGAGGGGTGGATCAGAGGCTCCCACCAAGTCCAAGTTCAGGCTCAATGGAGTCCTGCCGACCTCTGCACTGTGGTCTCCAGTCTGAGCATTCCCTTCTTTAAGGAAAAGAGGATTTAAAGTAAGGGCACAGAGAGGGCAGAAGGTGAGTTTGGAAAGGGAGGAGGAGACCCGTGTGGGTGAGAAATATGTCTGAGTGTACTGGGAGGGGCAAGGAACAGAGAGGCAGGAGATGATGCCAGTAAGTGGGTTAGCGCTCCGAGTAGGGCCTTACTTTCCCTCCACACCAAAGGTTCTCCCAGATATCCTCGTTAAAATTTTGGAGAAACCCAATAACTCTGTGCTGCATGTGGCCCAGGCTCAAGTCAGTATTACATTTAAGGCAGCATAGCCCGTTTTCATTCTGTGATTCCTGTAAGCTCCAATCATTCCTTAGCCTCCTCCAGTGGAACCCTCAGTTCCTTGCGAAGAAGTTTCCCACCGTCGCTCCATCCCTCCTGCAGGGGCAGCCACCACTGTGGGGCTCGCCAGGGCATCGGGCCGTCCTAGGCCACTGGGACAGTGTGTACGGCCTATTCTCGTAGGGGATGACCCAGCAGCGGGGAGAGCCATGTCCTATAGTCTGGGGAGAGGCCTTACTTCTCTTTGCTTGTTCTAGAAAAGGTCCCCAAAGAGCTTCCTGACAAAGACTTTTTCACACTTTTTAACTGCTTGGCATGTAGTTTACAAATCCTTCTAAACACCAGCAGATTAGCCTGTGGAAATCCAAAACTTTAGAAAAAATTAATTGAAAGAGCTATTGAATTGAGGAGGTTTTGCCTGAGTAAATATTTTCTCTATGGAATTCTGATCTATTCATTTAGCAATCCTAATTATGGTTTTGCTAATTTGGGGGTTGTTTCAGAGAAAGTGCTTTATTCCATCAGGAGCCCCTCACTAGATTAAGAGGATTTTGTTTCCCATTTGTGCTCTTTCAAAAGGAAATTCATTCCTGCAACTGCTTTAGCTGTTTTCTGCCCATGTTTGCTGCCTTGCTGCTCAAGGTTGACAGAAAATACCTCTGGCTTTTGTTAATTCCTGAGGCTGGTCTCTTGTATGCTCACCGGTTCTCTCTTTCCCGGCCCTCCTGGGGACCACACAGAGGGGGATGTGCTGAATTTCTCAGCAGTTTCCATTTTCGAAACAAAGCCAGACTGCCGGAGCAGAGGAGGAGGACGGTCGGGCCTCGGGGTCTTCGGGCAGGCGGTATCTTCTCCCGGAAGCACACGCCCTCCCTTCCTGCAACCACACACGACCGGACAGACGTCCCTGCACGTGTCCCTGTGGGGCCCTGTGAGAACCCGTTGGGGTATACACCTGGCAAGCACCTGCCGGGTCAGAGGCTCGTGCATCCGGGTCTCCCCAGGGCTGAACTGGGGTTCTTAGGATTTTCTCGCTGTCACCTCCTATCTCTATATACTTCTCGTCTGTCCTGCCTCCTCTGATCTGGCTGTGTCTGGAGAATCGTGTTCGGTCCTGGGGGTCATATTCCAAGAGACCGTGACATGAGGCACGGAGAAGAGACACTTGTCTTGTGAAACCTGGCACATAGGAGCGGTGTCGGTGAGCAGAGCCTGCAGGGATACGGGCTTCAGGCGACGCAAGGGACGGTCCTCCCAGTGGCCAGAGCCGCCTGCCATTGGGCCAGTGCCCCTGGAGCGGCAGTGAGCAGGGACAGCGGCGGAAGATAGCTACTCGCCAGGGAGCCGCCAGGGGCTTCCGTGTCCGATGGCTCTCTCCAATCCTGAGACTTTCTGACTCCCTTGGCCCCCCCTATGCTGAATGCAGGAACGGAACCACCAAAGAAGGGGAGAAGGGGGAGACGCCATTTAAGTTCTCTTAGTGCTTGTCCTTGCCCCGCTGCTCTGACAGACGAACTGTGGACCGAGTGCCTTCCTGGACAGTCCGTCCCTCGTGCTTCTCGGGAGCCCGAGAGCCACACGCCAGCAGACGGGGTGAGGGCCCGCGGCCCCGAGACCCATCTCGTCCCCACGTCCTCACAGGGCGGGAGGGCTGAGGGAGCCCCGGGTCTCGTTAGAACAGGGAGGAGCCGACAGCGGTCCCATATCCCAATACCCTAATGTCATCTCTTTGGGGTAAGATTTCAGTATGAATGTTGGGGGACACAAACTTTCAGTCCATAACAATTCCCTTTCCCTTTTTTCTTAAGAACTCTCTATGTTCGTTATTTTTCATGGTGTGGCCCACCCCGTGGCCTGGTCCTTCGGAAGAATCACGCGCACGTCGCACGCCTAGACTTCGCTCGTGTTCACACAGACGTGCGCATCCGCACACCCACATGGGCACACGCTCGTGCACACACAAGTACATGGGCACATGCACACACATCGTACTTAATGTTAAACGCCCCACACACCATGGCTGTGCCCCACAGAAATATCTCGGCGAGGCTGTGGGTTTGCTCCTAGACCTCTGCGTGAGGCAAATGTAATAAGGTGAGTCAAGTGAAGTCTTTGGTTTCTGAGCGCTCGCGGAGTGTGCAGGAACGATGAGCATTTAGCGTGAAAGGCTGTGCAGTCGTGGGCCTCCTGGGTGTGGAAGCAGCACCTTGGCGGGTTCGGTCCCGCCAGCGCAGCTGAGGGGGTGGAGCCCACGCTCTGCGGGGAGGAAAACATCCCCCGTGACCCAGCTCGCACCGGAGGGGAGGGGCCCATGCAGACGCAAGGGGCCCCTGGTAATCAAGGCCTCTCCACAGCCCTTCCCACTCCCAGCTTGGTGTCTCCCAGAATAATCCTTAAGCCTTTACTGACAGGGTAAATAAAACCCTGGAATTTGGCCTCTTTCCTCCCACCCATCAGACACAATTTCCGTAGTGTGGCATCTTGGTCATCGAGCTTCTGGTCTTACACCTCCTTTATCTTGGCTCAGAGCTGCTTACTTTCCTAAGCACAGGTGGGTGAGGAAGTTCAGGAAGCAGAGTGTCCAGGGAGGGCTGCAGCTCCTGCCCATGACGTGTTTTCGTAGGTGGAGGTAAATTGGGGGCTGGACTGATTCTTCCCTCCCAGTGGCCTCTGGGCCCGGTCAAGCAGCCGAGACAGACCCTGTGGAACAAATAATGGCGGGACAGCATATTAAGCAAGGAAAAAAAAGGAGCGTTTGAAAAGATGCTCAAACCATGTTAGTCATCAGAGATATGCAAATTAAAGCAACAGTGAGAAATGACTTTACCCATGTCCTAGTGGCAGAAACAGGAGGTGAGTGATACCAAGCGTTAGCAGGAATGGGAGCGTGGTGAGGCTGCATCCCCGGGAGAGCGCAGACCGCCTGACCCGGTGCCCCTCTGCCTGCAGACACAGAAGGGGGAGGCCGCAGGTTCCTTCCTGCCAATCGGGGGACACCTGCGCCCAGAGACCTGTGAGCTGGGGAGGTTCAGGCCAACCGCGCAGAGATGACCGTGCTGACTGTGGAGGAGGAGAGGCGGGCTCGTCCTGGCTGGAAGATGATGGCAGGAAACCCGGGCTAGATGGGCCACAGAAGGCCCATCCCACGTGGTTGCCTGCTAAGCGTTGGTCTGACCGGTAAAGGAGAGTGGTCACCAGGTGGCTTTGTGTCGTTTAAGGTCCAGCTCTGGTCTAGTCTCATCCCTCTGAGACCTACAGGAGGTGGTTTGAACACAGGCCCAGATGACACTTTGGGGGCCTCTGGTGAGGAGAGAGAGCAGGGTCGAGGGTGGACCAGGCAGGAAGCACTTTATGTGGGCGTGGTCGGAGAGGAAGGCGGTCTTGGAAGCAGGAGCCTGGGACACTGACGTATAGGCAGGATGAGGGGAAATAAGGGCCACCAAACTTCATGACAGGAATAAAGGAAGACGACAAGAGACCATGAGAAGGTTTTTTTTTTTCAGTCCCTCATGATGTATTATAATAAAGACTAACCAGTATTTAAACATGACTGAGGAGATGAAAAACTGTGATAGCGTGAACTGAATATCAGACTAACATACGCGTGCCTCTAAGCCTGATGCTTATTCAGGAAAAAGCCAAGAAGTCTGCCAGAGAACATAAAGGTCCCTCAAGCCTTCATTTGTTGTTTGCAAAGGCTGTTTTCACTAACTGAAAGATTGCGCCGGCCCTCTTGTGCACCTGCTGATGTAGAAGCAGTCGTAAGCTTTACAAAAGGGAGAGCCACTCTCCTTGAAGGGGGCACTTGTGACCTCAGTAAGACTTGTGTGGGACACAGGACCTTCAGAGTGTGGCTTCAGGTCAGATGGTAGGGTTTCAAGGACCAGGGTACAAGTTTTCTTAAAAACAGGTAATAGTAGGTTAAAATGTATATATTTTTTCCAAGTCGGAACATGAAGCAACATCCCATTACTTCATGAAAGACAGGCAGGACATCATCTAAGAGTAAAGGACAGCCCTTCCGACAGAATACATCACGCTTTAGGTGAGAATCCAGACTGAGTCTCCGCTATTGTTCTTGTCCGCCCGGAGTAGCATTCGGCATTTGATTACCTCTCCCCAAGGTCAGATAGGACTCCACAGATCATTAGCAAGTGATGTGACTTTTACTGGTGAGCTGGTAAAACCATGGATGGAGGGCCACAGGATGGAGGGCCACGGGGTGGAGGGCCATGGGATGGAGGGCCACGGGGTGGAGAGCCATGGGGTGGAGGGCCACGGGATGGAAGGCCACGGGGTGGAGGGCCACGGGTGGAGGGCCACGAGGTGGAGGGCCACAGGTGGAGGGCCACGAGATAGAGGGCCACAGGGTGGAGGGCCACAGGATGGAGGTCCACGGGATGGAGAGTAATCCTGTAAATTTCAAGACAGACTGAAGTCTAACACCCCTTGGTCATCTCTGTCCTACTTCCGAATCTCTCTTTGGTGACCACACGCCTCATCTCTATCTCATCAGTCCCCATGTGGCCTCTACCCCGCTCTGACTCCTGGAAAGTTTGACATAGACACTCAATGCCAACTTATTGCTTTATAATGTTAAAAAGGAGACAGCAGGCCCCAAATGGAGTTGCTTATGTTAAACACCTTGTCAGCAAATCAAGGCTTAATCCTAATCCAATCACAGGTTCAACCTCCCAGAAACGTAACCTTTAACCAGTCAACACCTGGTCCGTGCTAGTGAGGTACTCCACCTGATAGAGCCTTCTGGTCCCCTTGGGAATGTGACCTTACCTGACATTTCTGCCAATAATTCTTGCTAATAATTTCCTCTTTCTGCCCTCTTTCTGCCTTTAAAAACATTTCCTTTTCTACAACTGGGCAGAGTTCTTTTCTATTTGCTAGGTGGGATGCTGCCTGATGCATGAATCCTTGAATAAAGCTAATTTGATCTTTAAATTTATTCAGTTGAATTTTTGTCATTTAACAGATTTGGTGGCTTCTGATGAGATCTGAAGTGAACACTTTTTTAAGTTTTAAATTCCAGTTGGTTAACATTCAGTATAATACTAGTTTCAGGTGCACAGTATAGTGATTCAACACTTCCATACCCGGGGCTCATCACAAGTGTCCTCCTTAATGCCCATGACCTATTTCACCCATGCCTCCCCTCTGGTAACTACCAGTTTGTTCTCTGTAGTTAAAAGTCTGTTTCTTGTGTTGCCTCTTTCTCTTTCCCTTGCTCATTTGTTTTGTTTTTTAAATTCCACATATGAGTAAAATCATATGCTATTTTTCTTTCTCTGACTGATTTCACTTAGCATAATACCTTCTACCTCCATCCATGTCATTGCAAATGGCAAGATTTCATTCTTTTTGGCGGCTGAATAATAGTCCATTGTGTGTGTGTACCACATCTTCTTTATCCATTCATCAGTTGATGGACACTTGGGCTGTTTCCATAATTTGGCTGTTGGAGCTAATGCTGCTATAAACATCAGGGTGCATGTATATCCCTTTGAATTAGTATTAGATATTAAGGTATTTGGGTAAATACCTAATAATGCAAGTGCTGCATCGAAAGGTAGTCCTACTTTTAATTTTTTGAGGAATCTCCACACTGTTTCCAGAGTGGCTGCACCAGCTTGCATTCCCACCAACAGTGTTAGAGGGTTCCCCTTTCTCTGCAGCCTCACCAACACCTGTTGTTTCCCGTGTTGTTGATTTTAGCCGTTCTGACAAGTATGAGGCGATATCTCATTGTAGTTTTGATTTGTATTTCCTTGATGATCAATGATGTTGAGCATCTTTTCATATGTCTATTGGCCATCTGTATGTCTTCTTTGGAAAAATGTCTATTCATGTCTTTTGTCCATTTTTAAATTGGATTATTTATTTTTTGAGTGTTGAGTTTTTTAAGTTCTTTATAGATCTTGGATACTAACCCTTTATCAGGTACGTCATTTGCAAATATCTTCTCCCACTCCACAGGTTGCCTTTTAGTTCTGTTGATTATTTCCTTCACTGTGCAGACACTTTCTAGTTTGACGTAGGCCCAATAGTTTATTTTTGCTTTTGTTTCTCTTGCCTGAGGAGACATATCTAGAAAGAAGTTGCTATAGCTGATGTTAAATAGGCTACTGCTTCTGTTCTCCTCTAGGATTCTGATGGTTTCAGGTCTCACATTTAGGTCTTTCATCCATTTTGAATTTATTTTTGTGCCTGGTGTAAGAAAGTGGTCTAGTTTCACTCTTTTGCATGTTGCTGTTCAGTTTTCCCAACACCATCTGTTGAAGAAACTGTCTTTTTCCCATTGGATAATGTTTCCTGTTTTGTTTGGAGCTTAATTGACCATACAGTTGTCGGTTCATTTCTGGGTTTTCTATTCTGTTCTATTGGTCTATATGTCTATTTTTGTGCCAGTACAATATTGTTTGGATCACTACAGCTTTGTAATATGATGTTTTAAAAAAGATTTTATTTTTAAGTACTCCTGAGGTCAATAGCTCCGTTTCCAGCCAGTGGTCCCTATAATAGAACTTGAAGCCTCCAGTTGTGATGCCTCCAGCTTTGCTTTTCTTTTTGAAGTTTGCTTTGGCAATTTGGGATCTTTTGTGGGTCCATAAAAATTTTAGTATTTTTTTTCTGGCTCTGTGAAAAATGCTGTTGGTATTTTGATAGGGATTGCATGAAATTGCTTTGGGTAGTATAGACCTTTTAACAATATTTGTTCTTCCAATCCATGAGCATGGAAGTTCTTTCCATTTCTTGGGTCTTCTTCAACATCTCTCATGTGTTTTATAGTTTTCAGAGTACAGGTTTTTCACCTCTTTGGTTAGGTTTATTCCTAGGTATTTTACTGTTTTTGGTGTAATTATAAGTGGGATTGATTCTTTAATTTCTTTTTCTGCTGTTCCATTATTGGTGTATAGAAATGCAACAGATTTCTGTATGTTGATTTTGCATCCAGTGAATTTACTGAATTCCTGTATCACTCCTAGCAATTTTTTGGTGCTGTCTTTTGGGTTGTCTATATATATCGTATCTGGTCATCTGCATAAAGTGAAAGTTTGACTCCTTTCTTGTCAATTTTGATGCCTTTTATTTCTTGTTGTTGTCCGATTGCTGTGGCTTGGACTTCTAGTATTATGTTACATAACACTGGTAAGAGTGGACATCCCTGTCTTATTCCTGACAGAAATGGTGATATTAGTTGTGGGTTTTTCATATGTCAACTTTATCATGTTGAGGTGTGTTCCTCTAAACCTATTTTATTAAGTATTTTTTGTTTGTTTTTATCAGGAATGGATGTTGAACTTTGTCAAATGCCTTTCCTGCATCTATTGAAATGATTATATGGTTCTTATCATTTCTTTTATTAATGTGGTATATCATGTTGATTGATTTATGAATATGAACCCAGGAATAAATCCCACTTGATCATGGTGAATGATTTTTTTAAAAAGATTTTATTTATTTATATGGCAGAGACAGAGACAGCAAGAGAGGGAACACAAGTTGGGGGGAGTGCGAGAGGGAGAAGCAGGTTCCCCATGGGGCAAGTAGCACAATATGGGGCTTGATCCCAGGACCCTGGGATCATGGCCTGAGGCCAAGGTAGACGCTTAACAACTGAGCCACCCAGGCGCCCGTGAATGATTTTGTTAATGTATTCTTGGATTCAGTTTGCTAGAACTTTATTGAGATTTTTTGCACCCATGTTCATCAGAGACATTGGCCTGTAGTTGTCTTATTAGTGGAGTCTTGATCTGAAAGTGCTCTGATATCAGAGTAATACCAGCCTCATAGAACGACTTTGGAAGTTTTCCTTCCTCTTCTATTTTTTGAATAGTTTGGGAAGAACAGGTATTAACTCTACTTTAAATATTTGCCAGGATTTGCCCGTGAGGCCATCTGGTCCTGGACTTCTGTTTTCTGGGAGTTTTTTGATTACTGATTCAATTTCTTTGCTGTATTGGTCTGTTCAAATTTTCTATTTCTTCCTGTTTCAGTTTTGGTAATTTATTTGTTTCTAGGAATTTATCCATTTCTTCTAGGTTGTTCAATTTGTTGGCATATTGTTTTTCTTAATTTTCTGTCTTAATTACTTGTGAGGAATCTGAGGTAAACTTTTGACGATGTTTGCAGACAATGAGAAACACGGGTGTACTGGTGAAGCCCTTTTTCAGTTCATTGTCGTTCTCACTGTTTCTCACTTTTCTCTTGGTTCGAAGCTCCCCTGTCTGTGCCTTGAGCTCCCAATCTAATCGGCTCCAGTCCAGGGCTGGAGTCAGTTGAGTTGATAGACAGTTCCATCTGAAACCTGAGTCTGCCACCCTTGGTTCAGTCTGCAATTCGTTGGCTATTTGAAGTCACTTTCCTCAGTTCCAGTCTGAAGCCCCCGCTTACTGGGCTTTGCTGGTTTAGTCCACACTGGAAAGTGCCGGTGGTGTGTGCCGCTTTCCTCGGCCAGCCTGCAGTGATGTCTCTTGGCTACTATCAGTACGTCAAGGTGCACATGCTTGTGTCTCATGTTGTGTCGATAAAGATTATTGCTGGTGGGGATCTTGGAAGCAAAGAAAAAAGAAGCTGCAAACGTTGTTGCGCATAAGCTGAACATGTAAAGGCTGCTAAGAAGGGTGCCTGGGTGGCTCAGTTGGTTGGGTGGCCGCCTTCGGCTTAGGTCATGATCCCAGGGTCTTAGGATCAAGTCCCACGTTAGGCTCCCTGCTCAATGGGGAGTCTGCTTCTCCCTCTGCTCTTCCCTCTGCTCATGCTCTCTCTTTCTCACAAAGATAATAAAATAAAATAAAATAAAATAAAATAAAAAAGACTGTTAGACCAGTCACCACCAAACCTAAGGCAAAGACTCCCATGTTGAAATATGGTCACAGAATGGGGCAGAGTGACAGTAGGTTACCTGCCAATCTCAAGAAAATTCCCCTGGCAGTGAGGTGTACCATAGAGCCCACATATTCCCCAACCCCACAGCACATCCTTTAAAGGTGTTAGTCTGGCTCCAAGAGACCCCATTTTAGGCAAGAGATAGTTGTCTAGAAATGGGGGTTAAATTCCATCCCCACCTCAGGGTCCTCCCAAACAGAGCTAGCCCTCAGGGAACTCGGACTATGAAAAACATTTCAGTAAGAAAAGATCATTTAAGACGTGCACTTGAATGCCACAGTTCTCAAATTATATATTTTTTAAGATTTTGTTTAAGGAAGGGAAAAATGAAGGGGGGGGAGTCGGAGGGGGAAATGAGCCATGAGAGACTATGGACTTGGAGAAGCAAACTGAGGGTTTTAGAGGGGAGGGGTGTGGGAGGGTGGCTCAGCCTGGTGACGGGTATGGAGGCAGGAATGCACTGCGTGGAGCCTGGGTGTTGCACATGAACAGGGAATCGTGGAACACTGCGTCAGAAGCTAATGATGTGCTATATAGGGGCTAACACAACACAATAAAAAAATAATAAAACAATAACACTCTTTAACAAAAATAAAGATTTTATTTATTTATTTTGAAAGAGAGGGAACACAAGCAGAAGGAGGGGTAGAAGGAGAAGCAGACTCCCCACTGAGCAGGTGCCCGTAAATTCACAGTTCTCAAATTAAACAAAGAGGATGAGAGGCCTATTTTAATTGGCATGCGGAAGTCTCCAAAAGGCTTCAAAATTCAAAAACAGTTTTTTTAAGGATTCACTGTAAAAGACTAGTGAAAAATTAAAGACACAAAAGGAGGATGCCTGGGTGACTCAGTCAGTTAAGCATCTGCCTTTGGCTCAGGTCATGATCCCAGGGCCCTTGGATCAAGTCCTGCGCCGGGCTCCCTACTCAGTGTGGAGCCTGCTTCTCCCTCTGCCTGCCGCTCCCCCTGCTTGTGCTCTCTCTCTGTCTCTCACATAAATAAATACAGTCTTTAAAAAAAAGATACAAAAGTTACCTAAAATAAAAGATTGTTAATGGGCTCAACTCCTTCTCCTCCCTCCTCCCTTTTTTCCTTTATTTGAACACTCTTTCTAGCAACCCCTGAACTGAATCACCTTTACACCACAATAAAAGTCCTCCAAGGCCTCGCAGACACCCCCATATCAATCCTCAGGGGAGGGCCTCCCTAGGGGCTTTATCCAGAGGTGACAAGACCCTGAGGAATTTTCTGGTAAATGGCTAGATTATTCCCTTAAACAGCCAAGAGGAAGCACAAATTAAAATTAATTTAAGAACCTTCCAAATTCAGACAAATACTGAAGTTACACTCTAAACCCCACTCAGAACTTGTAGATGGGAATCTGGAAAAACTGTCAGAAGTCATCTAAAGGTGAGGATTCTTACCAGAGTCAGCTCTCCCACATCTCTGTCTATGACACCCAGGGGAGAGAGGAAACAAATGATCTTTTGCACCCTTTTGGGGGCTGCTCTTACATCTAAGGAGGGGCGGGGTGGTATTCAATACTGCCAGAATGTTTGCTGTATGTCCTGGCTGAAAACCGACAACGTAATTTAAAAGACATTTTAAAGTAGCTCTGCAATCCAAAGTTGCCAAATTGGGAACCAGTATTCAGAGACTAACAGGAATTTTGTTAGGCCTCCTCCCCTGAGCTAAAATGAAACGATGTGCCCAGGGAGATAGGAAAACTGGAGGCCTTTGTAAAAGCATTTACTAAAAAAGATGATATTGAACGGACAGCACAACCTACACCATCATTTCAGTCACAGCTCTTTGAAAGATTGAGAACAACTGTTCTTATCTCACAAATCTCTGCAGAACTAGAAATGTGGCTTTAGAGGCAATTTAAAGTTCACCCCTTCCTTGTTACCTCTCCCCAAACCTCCCCTTTTTATCTCAAAAGTATTGGCCTTGGGTAAGCAAACTCCTTCGTGGAGGAACTTGCATTCTTTCTGCCTGATCCCTGCAAGAACCCTTATCTAGACCAACCCCAATGCCTACGACTGAAAAAAAAAGGGTGGTGTGGGGGGAGAAAAAACTATTTTTTATTTATTAAAAATAACAATATAAATCACTCCACAGCCTCCGTGAGATTGCTCGTCAAGGACAAAATATAGATCTTAAGAGTCTTCTGCAGAAATGTTAGCAGTAAAAAGTTTTAGTCACGAAAACTAAGGTCTCTACATCTGTATGTTTCATGTGGGTCTATATATATGGGTTGTGGATGCGTGATAGTATTTTCTACCTCCAGATGGTATCGCAAAAGTTAATTTATGAAAGAGCCCTATTTAATTGGCTTAAAAAAATTAAGTGCTTATATAAATTAAATTCTCAAAAATGTAATGGAAACTAACCCAGATGAATTTTAGGAAACTATTTGGTATTAAAGTTGAAGTTTGTGGTTTAATTAAAATGAACATACCTTCAGAGTTATCAACATTAAAAATAAAGCAGACATGCAACTTTTATTCTATTGAATCTTATAAAAGGTCAAAAAAGTTCATGTTTTCTCTTACAAAATTGTTAGTTAAAAAAAAAGCTTGGGGCAATGGCTGACTTGGAATAATGTCTCATGAGGATTTTATGGGTAATTTAAACATATAAAGAACAAGAAAATTAAGTGGATGTGAGTAGGATAAAAAAGTTTTAGGTTAACTTTTAAAATAATTTCCTCAAGGGGCGCCTGGGTTGCTCAGTTGGTTGGGTGACTGCCTTCGGCTCAGGTCGTGATCCTGGGGACCTGGGATCGAGTCCCACATCGGGCTCCCTGCTCGGCGGGAAGCCTGCTTCTCCCTCTCTCGCTCCCCCTGCTTGTGTTCCCTCTCTGGCTGTGTTTCTCTCTGTCAAATAAATAAAATCTTAAAAAAAAAATAGTTGCCCCAAACATTTCTGGTAGTCCCAAACCTTAAAGTTTTGCTAGGTTAAACGATGAGTTAAGTTCAATTCATTGAATATTCAGATCATTTCCAGATAACATAATGAAACATTAGTTACTGAACATAGGCTGATCTACTTTTGACTTTTTTAAAAAAAGATTTTATTTATTTATTTGACAGAGAGAAACAGAGCTAGAGTGGGAACATGAGCAGGTGGAGTGAGAGAGGGACAAGCAGGCTTCCCGCAGAGCAGAGAGCCTGATGTGAGGCTTGATCCTGGGTCTCCAGGATCATGACCTGAGCTGAAGGCAGACACTTAACGACTGAGCCACCCAGGCGCCCTACTTTTGACTTCTTATTAAAGCAGAACTTTGGGGGCACCTGGATGGCATCGGTCGCTTGGGCGTCTGACTCTCGGTTTCCGCTCAGGTTGGGATCTCAGGGTTGTGAGATTAAGCCCCATATTGGACTCCATGCTCAACACAGAGTCTGCTTGAGTTTCTCTTTCCCCCTCCCTCTGCACCTCCTGCTTGTGCTCTCTCTATCGGAAATAAATACATAAGTATTTAAAAAAAGAGAACTGTTGGTAAATGTGTGCCATTTTGAAATATTTGCTGTAATTTTATGCCTTAATAATTATGAAATGAATTCATAGATTCGCCAATCTAAAGGATACTAATGTAACAGTTCACAATTGTTTACTTCTTAGTTATCACTAGAAATTAAGGTTTCTAAGGGTCACAGATTCTAGCTAATACATGTGGTTACAGCTATTAGAAATCATAAAGGAAACAACTTTGTATACAAGCAAAGTAGAATGTGTGTTTTGATCAAAGGAGTTACAAAGAATGGAGATGCATTTTTGTTGGGGGAAAAATAATTTTGTGCTAAAGTGACATCAGTTATTTCAAAATGAGAAAGAGGAAAAATATAAGACAAATGTTAAAGTTGTAGAAGGTTTAAGGAAAAGAGATCTTTAGAAAGGAATTTTTTTAAAGATTTTAATTTTTTGACAGAAACACAGCTAGAGAAGGAACACAAACAGAGGGAGTGAGAAAGGGTGAAGCAGGCTTCCTGCCGAGCAGGGAGTCTGGTGTTGGGCTCATTCCCAGGGCTCCGGAATCACGACCCAAGGTGAAGGCAGCCATTTAACAGCTTAGCCAACCAGGAGCCCCCTAGAAAGGAATTTTATGTATAGTCAGGACTGGCTAAGATTAAAATAAATTTAATCGAGTAAACGAGTTTTAATATGAAAAGTAAGCTGGAGCAAAATAAGAACTTGTTTTCTTTTTGTTGAAAGGACAAAGTTGAAAGTCAATCAATGTGATAGAGCAAATCAATAAGAGAGAAGAACCACATGGTCCTCTCAATTGATGCAGAAAAAGCATTTGACAAAATACAGCATCCATTTCTGATTAAAACTCTTCAAAGTATAGGGATAGAGGGAACATTCCTCAACCTCATAAAATCTATCTATGAAAAACTGAAAACAAATTTCATTCTCAATGGGAAAAAAAGCTGACAGCCTTCCCATTGAGATCAGGAACAAGACAAAGATGCCCACTCTCACCACTACTGTTCAACATAGTGTTAGAAGTCCTAGCAACAGCAATCAGACAACAGAAAGAAATAAAAGGTATTCAAATTAGCAAAGAAGAAGTCAAACTCTCTCTCTTCATAGATGACATGATACTCTATGTGGAAAACCCAAAAGACTCTACCCCCAAACTACTAGAACTCATACAACAATTCAGTAATGTGGCAGAATACAAAAATCAATGCACAGAAATCAGTTGCGTTCTTCTACAATAACAATAAAAATTTAGAAGGGAAATCAGAGAATTGATTCCATTTACTATAGCACCAAAAACTATAAGAAACCTTGGAATAAATCTAAACAAAGAAGTAAAGGATCTATACTTGAGGAACTAGAAAACATGAAAGAAATTGAAGAAGACACAAGAAGATGGAAAAGCATTCCATGCTCATGGATCAGAAGAATAAAGACATTGTTAAAAATGTCTATACTGCCTAGAGCAATCTATACTTTCAATGCCATTCTGATCAAAATTGCACCAACATTTTTCAAAGTGCTGGAACAAACAATCCTAAAATTTATATGGAACCAAAAAAGTCCCCAAATTGCTAAGGAAATGTTGAAAAAGAAAAAAAAGCTGTGGGCATCACTTTACCTGATTTCAAGCTTTATTACAAAGCTATGATCACCAAGACAGCATGGTACTGGCACAAAAACAGACACATAGACCAATGGAACAGAGTCCAGAGTCCAGATATGGACCCACAAATCTATGGTCAAATCATCTTCAACAAAGCAGGAAAAAATATCCAGTGGAAAAAAGACAGTCTCTTCAATAAATGGTGCTGGGAAAATTGGACAGCTACATTTAGAAGAATGAAGCTAGACCATTCTCTTATGCCACACACAAAGGTAAACTCGAAATGCATGAAAGACCTCAAAGTGAGGCAAGAATCCATCAAAATCCTGGAGGAGAACAAAGGCAGTAACCTCTTTGACATCGGCCACAGCAGCTTCTTTCAAGACACGTCTCCAAAGACAAAGGAAACAAAAGCGAAAATGAGCTTTTGGGACTTCATCAAAATAAAAAGCTTCTCCACAGCAAAGGAAACAGTCAACAAAACAGAGAGGCAACCTGTGGAATGGGAGAGGATATTTGCAAATGACACTACAAACAAAGGGCTGCTATCCAAGATCTTTAAAGAACTCCTCAAACTCAACGTCCAAAAAAATGATCACATCAAAAAATGGGCAGGAGACATGAAGAGGCACTTCTCCATTGAAGATATACAAATGGCTAATAGACACATGAAAAAATGTTCATCATTATTAGCCATCAGGGAAATTCAAATCAAAACCACATTGAGATGCCACCTTACACCAGTCAGGATGGCCAAAATTAACAGGACGGGAAACAACAAGTGTTGGAGAGGCTGTGGAGAAAGGGGAACCCTCTTACACTGTTGATGGGAATGCAAGTTGGTGTAGCCATTTTGGAAAACAGTGTGGAGATTCCTTAAAAAATTAAAAATAGAGCTACCCTATGACCCTGCAGTTGCACTACGGGGTATTTACCCCAAAGATACAGAGGTAGTGAAAAGAAGCGCCATATGTACCCCAACATTCATAGCAGCAATGTACACAATTGCCAAGCTGTGGAAAGAGCCAAGGTGCCCTTCAACAGATGAATGGATAAAGAAGATGTGGTACATATATACAATGGAATACTATGCTTCCATCAGAAAGGATGAATACCCAACTTTTGTAGCTACATGGACTGGATTGGAGGAGATTATGCTGAGTGAAATAAGCCAAGTAGAGAAAGTCAAGTATCATATGGTTTCACTTACTTGTGGAGCATAAAGAGTAACATGGAGGACAGTGGGAGAAGGAAAGGAAATGTGAACTGGGGTAAATCAGAGAGGGAGATGAAGAATGAGAGACTTTGGACTCTGAGAAACAAACTGAGGGTTTTGGAAGGGAGGGGCTGGGTGGATGGGTGAGCCTGGTGGTGGGTATTGAGGGCATGTATTGCATGGAGCACTGGGTGTGGGGCATAAACAATCAAACTTGGAACACTGAAAAAATAAGATAAATTTTTTAAAAAAATAATTAGTATGCCAAAAAAAAAAGGACAAAGTTGTCTTAGATTATTGGTCTGCTCTTGATAAGAGATTATAAAAGAATTTTCTTTACCTGTTAAAAT
The DNA here is from genome assembly GCA_004023965.1 of Spilogale gracilis. Lineage (NCBI taxonomy): Eukaryota > Metazoa > Chordata > Mammalia > Carnivora > Mephitidae > Spilogale > Spilogale gracilis. The sequence goes on from PITA01004305.1 coordinate 16,066, forward strand.
TGTCTGCCTACAAAAAAAAATTAAATAAGTGGTCTTCCTACAAAACAAGGATTCTGAGTTTTGTCAAAATAATATCTTGTGTTGGTTTTATCAAGTCTTTGATTACTTAAAAAAAGCTGAATCTCCTCTATTAAATGATTAAGGGTTTTAAAATTTATTTCTACTTTTAATTTAAAAAAATATTTAAATTTCAGTTAGTTAACATACAGTGCAATATTAGTTTCGGGTGTGTAATATAGTGAGTCAACCCTTCCATACATGCCTATTGGGCATCACACAAGTACACCCCTTCATCTCCATTCCCTATTACAACCATCTCCTTGCCCCACATCCCCTGCCATAACCATCAGTTTGTTTTCTATAGTTAAGAGTCTGTTTCTTGGTTTGTCCCTCTCTTTTTTTCCTTTTGCTCATTTTTTTTCCCTTAAGTTCCACCTGTGAGTGAAATCATGGTATTTGTCTTTCTCTGACTTATTTCACTGAGCATAATACTCTCTAGCTCCATCCACATTGTTGCAAATAGCAAGATTTAATTCTTTTTTGATGGATGAGTAAGATTCCATTGTGTCTATACACCATATTTTCTTTTATCCATGGACACTAGGGCTGTTTCCATAATTTGGCTATTGGAGATAATGCTGCTATAAACATCAGTGTGTATGTATCCCTTTGAATCAGTATTTTTGTATCCTTTTGGTAAATACCTAGTGGTGCAATTGCTGGATCCTTGGGTAGCCCTATTTTTAACATTTGAGGAACCTCCATACTGGTTTCCAGAGTGGTTGCACCAGTTTACATTCCCAACAACAGTGCAAGAGGGTTCCCCTTTCCAAGCATTTTTTTTAAACAGCTATTTAACTTCCTGTGCTTGACTGTGTGGTCATGATTATTTTAATTGTCATGATGGTTAAATGGATAGCTAAGTATAGTTTCACAGTCTGATCCTATTTGACTAAGTGTTTTACAATTTCTTTGATATTTTTGCCAGATTTCCCACACATCAAATTATAAATGAAGTCTTTTTGACCTCAGATTATCTTTAGGACTTTTCAGAGGGTCCTTGGAACATCTCAAAAGACTTGTTCTTTTTCTTTATAAAAAGGGAGAAACTAATTAGATGTATTTGATATGTTAAATTACATGGGTACCATTGTCAAATAAAAAGTAAGACTACTAAGCCTTCTTTATGTTGTATTTGTATAGGTAGATGTTATAACTATTTCAGAAATTGTATAAAGTTCTGGAAATCTCATATTGCTGTTAGAATGTTATAAGACATAATGCCAGTTATTATGTTAATTTGTTGTGTGTCACAAAAATAACCAAATTTCCCTTTCTCTTTTTTTTTTAAGATTTTATTTATTTGACAGAGAGGAACACAGCCAGAGAGGGAACACAAGGAGGGGGAGTGAGAGAGGGAGAAGCAGGCTTCCCGCCGAGCAGGGAGCCCGATGTAGGACTCGAATCCCGGTCTCCGGGACCATGACCTGAGCCGAAGGCAGTCGCTTAACCAACTGAGCCACCCAGGCGCCCCCAAATTCCCTTTTAATTCTGTTATAATGAACTCTCATAAGATTTTTTAATAATGGACATTTCAAAAAGTTTCCTGTAATTTACAGTTATTGTTTACTCTGATGCTTCAGCAGAAGTTTTCAGCATAAGTGCTTTATTTTTAAGGAGATTCAGGGAGTTTTCTGACAACTTTAAGTTATCAGTACAAGTTTCTGAAAACAAGTACAGGTTTCTTTTAGATCATAAAAGGTTTCTTTTAGATCATTTCTTTCTCTTCAGATCATAAAACTGAACAGGGTAAGAATTTTTACAATGAATGGAAAAACTGGGTTCAAATAAAACAAATATTAATTACTGAATAAGGAGAATCATTGCAACTTTTATGTTTGAAACATAGCTGTTCCTGAATGTTTTATTTTTCCAGATTTGAGGCAAGCTTTTTCTTTTTTTCCTCTTAATTATCAACAATTTGGTAAGATACACCTTTGTGAATAACATTTGCTTTTTCTTCCTACATGATGTGAATAAACATTTGCTTTTTCTTCCGACATGATCCCTCCAGAATTTGGAAACTCTTGGGTATTCTTTTCATGACAATAGAGTTATTTACATAAGTTTAGTGAGAATGTGTTCCTCTTGTAACAGGATACAATTATTATGTTATATTGGTGAAATATTGGCTAATTTTACTAGAAATATTGGCAAATATTTGAGATAGAGGTACAAGACTCAGATAGAGGTACAAGACTCAGATATGACCAGACTTTACAGAACCAATAAAACCCCTCGGAAAAATCAACCTCATACTTTGATTACGAGGTTCCACCAAAGCAATCTTAAAAAAAAAAAAGGTCATTCACTATCCTTGCTATACTCATGTAAACAATCAGGCCAAGTTTAATACAAACAAACTAATTTTACTACAAATATCTTTGATAAAAAATGAGGTTAATTGTAGAGTGAAAAAATTCTGTTTCCTTCTTTGTCTATATTAGATTCTGATCTTGTTAATTGCCCTATGAGCTTCTGTTATATACTTGCAAGCTGGACCGGATCCTAAATTCATCTAGTTTCCTAAAAAAATCTGGCTACAAATCTCCAAACTAATGTTTCCACTGTTGACAGTGCCGTGTTGGGAAGAATGGTCTTTCTCTGTGGTGATTCTCACTCTCCTTGGGTCTGTGAATGGCTGGCCTATAACCAGGCAATGAGTCTTTGGTTATCTAGTTGTGCCCTTAACTTTCCACAAACAAACTAACCCACGTCATTGGCTGACTCCCTTGGGTTTATATCATCAAGTTAAAAAGGAATTACCAGGAGGCCCTCACAACCACACTTTCCTGTTTAGGAATAAATGTAAACAAGAACGCTATCAGAAATCTCTCCTTAACTCTTGAGAATATTGCATAAACCTCTGCTACAATGAAAGCGGCAACATCCTTAGACGCTCTGGCCAAGATCGTTCTTGAGATTGGGATAGCCCTTGGTTATCTTTTAACTGAGCAAGGAGGTGTCAGTGCTGGCCCAGACCACCTGCCGCACCTGGATTAACTCTCTAGGAAAATGGAGACACAGTTACATAGGATCACTGAGCAAGCAGTTGGCTTGAGAAGGTGATTCCTTCCACGAGGTCTTTCTCTGGGGACCATACTTCTGAAGTGCACTCCAAGCACTGGGAGTTACCCAGCTTAGAGGAATCATAGTGACCTCCCTGTATGTTTCATTCTTTCAAAAGCTTTAGATACATGTTTGCAGCCGCTAGCCACCAAGCCAATGATCTCCCTTAGACGGGAACAGCAGAAAAGGAACGAAGAGATGACCAACTTAGAGATCCTGAACCTGGAGTCAAGACAGGGAGGAAGTAAACATCATGACTCGTGACCACCACACTCGTGACACATCTCCTGGAGCCACAAGCAGCAGCGGAGAGCGATGGCAACGCCTGAAACTGTGATCACATCTCTCAGGCTGAGAGTCTGATCAAAAGGGAGGAATGGTTAAAAGGGAGACAGCAGGCCCCAAATGGAGTCACTCGTGCTAAACCCCATGTCAGCAAAGCAACACTTAATAACCAACCTCACGGCAGTTTCAACCACGCAGAAACGCGACCTGAAACCAGCCAACACGCGCCAGCATGCCTGAGGTGATCGGCCCAACAGTCCCTCTGTCCTCTCAGGAAGGGCACCTGGCCAGAACTGCATTCTTCGCTAAAATTTCCTTTTCATATGTCTTCTTTCCACCTTTAAGAACCTTTCCTTTTCTGGGGCGCCTGGGGGGCTCAGTCGTTGGGCATCTGCCTTCAGCTCAGGTCATGATCCTGGAATCCCTGGATCAAGTCCCTGGATGGAGCCCCGCATCCAGCCCTGCATCCAGCCCCGCATTGAGCCCCAAATTGAGCCCTGCTTTGGGGTCCCTGCTCGGCGGGAAGCCTGCTTCTCTCTCTCTCACTCCCCCTGCTTATGTTCCCTCTCTGGTTGTGTTTCTCTCTGTCAAATAAATAAATAAAATCTAAAAAAAAAAAAAAAAGAGAGAGAGAGAGAGAGAGGGAGAGAGAGAGAGAGAGAAAGAAAACAAAGACCCTTTCCTTTTCTACAGCCCTCAGAGCTCCTTTCTATTTGCCCCAGATGGGATGCTGTCTGATTCATGAATCCTTGAATAAACCAATCTGATCTTTAAATTTACTCAGCTGAATTTTTGTTGTGTAATAACAATAAAAATTTGCAGACCTAGGGAGTGAAGTAGTTGAAATCTGTAATCTAGATGTCTCAGCATTCCAGCCTTCTAGGCTGCTCTTTCCATTAAAGCAAGGTTTCCAGCCCACAAGCTGGGGGAACCGTGCTGTGCCCCCGCGTGTTGTTGCATAGACGGGGTGGTGGGGAAGGCTGCATTCCTCACTCGGTGCTCCCTGCCTTTTTCCTTAGGATCCTGACGTTCCTGGGCTTTCCTAAGGCCACCTCCTGGGATAGGTCCAAAATTCCTGTGAGTTTATTATGCAGTTCAATTTAGCTTCCTCTTTGTCTAGTTCTTCCTTTCCAAAGCAGCCCTGGGGCCTCTCTCTGCATAATTAAAAGATCCATTAAGGTGTTTTCCTAAACAAAAGAGCAGCTTTCTCCCTCAGAGGAATTCTATCATCCTCTTAGGACTAGTAGCAGGGACTGCAGTCAGATTTAAAAAATAATAACACACACACACACACAGAGGGAGAGAGAGAGAGAGAGAGAGAGAGAGAGAGAGAGAGAGAGAGAGAGAGACGGAGATAATAGGGCTTCTTTACCCTGTGTTCCATGGACAAGTGAAACAAACCCTAAGGGGAGCTGCTGGGTGAATTTAAGGCCACGTGAGCACCGAGTAGGTGAGAGGAGCGTGTGGTGTCCCATCTCCTGACTCGGGGCAGGTCACCTCCAGGCCCAGGAAAGCTGCTGGTCTGCTGCTCCCAAGCCCTCAAGACCATGGGCACAACCCCCTTCTCCCGCCACCAGCCTCCTGGGTCCTGTGACCCCTTTCGGGATCCTTTCTCATCTCCCTTTGGGCCTGAGGCAGAGGCAGGTGAGTGCCCCGCCCTGGGCAGGGCCCCCTCACAGTTTGGGGGACTTGCCGCACATCTTGCACAGCTGCTCTTGGAGCTGAACTGTTACTGTTGGTGCCCCCTCATCGCACCCAATTGTTGACAGCTTAACTGTTACGTTACAGCAAGAGGCATCAGATATGGCTCTAAAAGTTAAAGGAATCCGAGAAATTTTGAGTCATTTATTAAAGTTTGGAGGCAATTAAGTAACCAGCAGCCCTTACGCGTCTCCTTGGACCGCCAGGTTCTAAGATGCTCCTGTAGGGGAGGGTATCTTCTTATACCCTCTTAGGTGCTGTGGCTGACCTAAGAAACGGACATAAGACAGAATAACAGGGGGAAAAGAATATAGATTGATGTAATATTTTTATGTGCATATGGGAATCTTCAGAAGGAAAGTAAAGACCTGAAGAAGCCATTAAGCTCCAAAGCTTACATGCCTTTTTACACAAAGAACGATAAATTGTGGGATGTGACAAGAAGGGGCTTGGGCTGGGGCAGTAAATTGTGGGACAGTGAGTGGAAATTATATGGTGAAACAACTGGAAGATAAGGATTTTATTTGTAGGTTTGTTTGCACAGTCCCAGTTCAATGTCAGCTCCCAGGCTCTGCTGATAAGAATGTTCGTTTCCTGGTGCAGGAGGGCACCTTTCTCCAGGGAAGTTTTATGTTCTGCTTTTAGGTAGAAAGGGGAGGGCAGAGAGCTTCCTGTATCTGCTGTTTCTCAAGTGCTTTCAGCTCAAAATAATCAATATAACAAAGTGGCTTAGTTTTGGATGGCGCGTTCCGAACGTTTCACTCCTGCCGCTGTAAGGAGGGAATCAGGGCCCCAAGTTGGTACACACCATCCTCAGGGCTGGGGACCCCCTGACTATGAGACCTTCCTCTCCCTTTGTGCTGCCTACGACACATATCTACTCTTCTGGGGAAGTCTTTTCTTCCAAGAGGCCTCTTCAGGCTGCTTGAGTTTGAGAAGGACATAGTCAGGGATGCTGTTAGCGTTGAGAAGAGGGTGAATATTTGGGTGATCAGCCAGGGGCTGCTTCTACCCTGTAAATATGGGAAGCCAACGGTAATGGTTAAACCTTTCAGGGCCAGGCTGAAGGGGAGATGAGGCTGGGGTGTGAGCAACGTCCTTAGGGAGCTGCAGGGTCATCAGTCCTCGGGGCTTATCTCAGAGCAAGAGGCTGGAGCAGGAGGCATGGGGGTGGTGCTCGTGGAGAAACACTGGTTTCTAGCATGGGTCAGTCATCCCTTCCTTCTTCTATATCAACAGTCTTCATTTATCTGGAGAAGAAGCAGGTGGGGTGAGGGGTGTGGGAGTGGGGAGCACTGAGTCTAGCTAGACCCTTTGCCCTTGCTTAACTATACTAGGAGAGGGAAGGTGTTCGGGTCTCAGCCCTCTGCAGAGCACAAGGATCTGACGACAGGGGACAATGTTCTTGTCCCTTGGGCTGTCTCAGCTGGAGGTGGTAGAGAGCAGTAGCAACCTGGCCCTTGCTTTTGACAATGTTAAGGTGTCACCATCACTTCTGCAGGTGAACAGGGGTCGTCATCACTTCTGCAGGTGAACAGGGGTCACCATCACTTCTGCAGGTGAACAGGGGTCACCATCACTCCTGCAGGTGAACAGGGGTCATCACTCCTGCAGGTGAACAGGGGTCACCATCACTCCTGCAGGTGAACAGGGGTCATCACTCCTGCAGGTGAACAGGGGTCACCATCACTTCTGCAGGTGAATAGGGGTCATCACTTCTGCAGGTGAACAGGGGTCATCACTCCTGCAGGTGAACAGGGGTCATCACTCCTGCAGGTGAACAGGGGTCACCATCACTTCTGCAGGTGAACAGGGGTTTGTGTGTAATGGGACTCCTTGCTTGAGCCAAAACAATGCTCATCTCCAGAGTTCAGGTGAAGCTGGAAATATCTGACAACCAACGGGACAGTGTCATCTTTCGTGTGGACCATGGTCTCTCAGGAAGAGTCCTTACCAAAGGGAAGAGGAGTCCAAGCCAAAGAGCTTGCCCCGTGGAGGCATTAGGGGCAAAGCAGTTCCGGGTCCAGCCTTGACTCTGTCTCCATCACCCCTCCCACGGGAGTCTTGATGCTGAGGCGCGGGAGATGGGGTCACGGGGATGGTCAGAACTGCAGGACATTTCTCTAAAATCCCGAGGCAGTGGGGCCCAAGTGCCCTGCTCTGGACGCCTCTGAGGGGGCACAGGGCACAGCACCGGAGGGGAGACAGTCGCTTCACTTTGCCTGGCTATGCACAGCTTGCATCTAGGGGCAGGCTCTGGCTCACAGGGCTGGCTGGGCGACCCAGTGGCCCCTAGCAGAAGTGCGTCAGGCGGGCAGTCCCCAAGAGAAGAGGACTAAGGCTGCAGCTGTCCTACAGCAACTGACCAGCTTCAGCCCTGAGCACACGTGGGCCACCTCCCGGAACTCCCAGAAACACGTGGAGGGTTCCGCAGGTGGGAGGTCCTGCGGGTGAGCTAGGGAATTAGTGCGCCTACTGGTTTCTTCCTTTTTAGAGAGTGTCAGCGGCCTTGGAGTTACATGAGAAGGAAAAGAAATCAGGTTTTCTGTTTAAGAAAACAAAACCCCATTTTTGTTCTCAGATTCTTTCAAGCAGCTGCTCTCTGGAGGGCTGGCTTCCGGGTTCCTGCCGTGTGTGTGCCCAGGGCTGGAGGCAGCTGGCGGGGTGGGTGGTGACTGTGGGGGGGGGGGGCTGGGGCCCGTGCTCGGCGACCTGACCTTCCACCGCACGCCCGGCTCGGGCCATTCCTCA
>PITA01004305.1:24031-62242 GCA_004023965.1 Spilogale gracilis
TCCTCTTGGCAGAGGCTGGTGTGTGGGGGGGGGATGCCGAGGCCCCTGCAGGCTCCCAGGGAGCAGCCTCCTGCTTGGGACATTGTGTGGAGTTCCCTGGCCGGCAACTGGGGGTAGGGGTGAGGCCAGCTGTGTACCCCTCGGCTCGCAACGCCACCGGACCCTCCTCTCGGAGCCTATCCTGCCCCAGGGACTCTCAGAGCTCATCTTCCTTCAGAGAAATCCCAGATCTCTCTTTCCCCTCGTCCTGGCTTGGGCTGTGTGTGTGTGTGTGTGCGCGCGTGCGTGTGGCCACGCTTGCTCACGGGGCGTGGCGGGGCGTGGCGTGCGAGCCCCGCGTCCGGGGGCGGGGTGGACCGCTGTCTGCGAGGCGTCTCTCAGCTCGCCCTTGCTCATCTTAGTCCATTTCTCCCTGGCATCTGAGGATTTATGGACAATCTCAGGGAGGAGGTGGTGGGCGTGGGGGGACCTCAGATACAGGTCTCTTTGCCCTCAGCTGCTCTGGAGACAGAGGGGCAACATTTCCCAGGCCCCGAGAGCCTCTCCTGAGAGGAAAGCATCAATCTGCTTGTCAAAGGGAAAACGGCTGCTTGTCATGTCTGGAAGGACCCAGGGGCAGGGTTGGCCCTGAGTCATGGGCCCAGCACAGAGGAGGGGCAGCGGCTGCGACAGACTCGTGAGCCCAGGGCCCGGGCAGGCTGTGTACCCTCGGGACTGACGCTGGTGATCAGTCAGGCGGGGGGGCTGCAGCCCGAGGAGGCAGAGGGTCAGGAGGTGGGGGTGCGGGGGGACGCTGAGGAAATGGGTCCCGGGCAAGGGAGGTCGGCGTTGCCTCAGCCGGCAGCAGCCTGGGAGCTTGGGCACACGGAGTGAGGGTTGAAGGTCAGCGCAGGGGCAGCATTTCCTTCATGGACCAGGAAGAATGTGGCACGCGCAGGATCGAGGGACACTGAGGCCTGACCTTCCTTCATGGGGGCCCTGAAGACAAGAGGCCTCCGGTGGGAAGAAGCTCCCCTTAGGGCGTCCCTCTCTCTTCCCGTGCTCCATTCCCACTACAGCCTTCCTCCAGTGGCCGGGGGAGTCCCGGCAAGTCTTCCCGTCGGCATCGGTGTGTCTACGGCGCCAATGCCCGAGAGCATTAATGCATTGCTAGAGATCAGACCCCTGGGCCCGAGGCACAGCTCTGCTGCTGACCAGAGGTTTCTCCATGGCCTCCATTTCCACCTGGGCAGCAGCTGCGGCCCTTCATGGCCTGGTTTCCTATGGTCCTGTGGCTGGAAAGGCTTTCCCAGGAGCCAAAAGACATGTTGTGGGGGGGGACGCCCCCTACATCCCCTTGCCCACCATCCCCTTTCTGCTTGCAGGAGTCTGTGTCTCCGGCCCCGCGGGCGAGGCTCTGGTGCTGCGGGCTTCAGGGGACCAACCATTCCTATCACGGCGACACAATGCCTCCCAGCGGCGAGTGCACAGGGACCTTGGATCATCCGCCTGGCCTGGGCTCCACACTTGGCGGTAAATGGGTCGCAGATGAAGCCAAAGCCGGAACTTCCAGAGCTCACCTGTTCGATGTGACCGAGCACCGACTCTGGGACAGAGCCTGCTGTTAGCCGAGAGGGACTCAGACCACTTTCAGGCTTTTAGACTCCTGGTACCTCAAGCAACCAATGCACTGAACTCGTGTCCTTCTGTGTTCCATGTCGAATCTGGGCTCGACTTGCGATGTGCTTAAGCAAAGAGAGAAAAGAAAAGGGAACTTCCCTGACATCAACCATAACAGCTTCTTACTGGATATGCCTTCCAAGCCAAGAGAAGCGAGGGGGTGTTGCTCTGAGTCTGTTCCTTAAGGGGGCTTTCATGCCACTCTGAGACACCTGTAAGGGAGCCCAGGAGAGCTCCCTTGAAGATAAGAAACCTGGAGGAGAGAGAGCGAGGCCCAGGCCACCCTCCGCCGTGTCAGGCTGCCCGGGCCCAGGCATGCGGGTGAGGTGCTCTGGCTCCCTCCTTCCCCGGTGGGGACCCAGCTGGCTGCAAGGCCTGAGCGACTCAGCCGAAACCACCCACTGAAGAGACACACTGTCTAGCTCGGCACAGTCCAGACTGCGGATTTCAGGCCATTAAGTTTCGGGATAGGTTTTTTTTTTTTTTTTTTAATGTATCAGAATCTAATTGAAACAAAAATTTAAAACCTGTGGGTAGACTTTAGGGCTGAGTGGCAGCTGGAGGCCGGAGGGGCAGTGAGGAAACGGACATTGCAGGCTGGAGAACGGGCGACCTGTGTCACACCGAGGTGGAGGGATTAGTGTGCTCTTGGAGAACAGGACATGTGACCAGTGAACCCGTGGTTCTGGCTATGAAGATCGCCAGGAAGAATGTTCAAAGTGTCCATTTCAGGAAGAAGATAGTCTTGGGCGCCCGGGTGGCTCAGTTGGTTGAGCGACTGCCTTCGGCTCAGGTCATGATCCTGAGACCTGGGATCGAGCCCCGCATCGGGCTCCCTGCTCGGCGGGAAGCCTGCTTCTCCCTCTCTCACTCCCCCTGCTTGTGCTCCCTCTCTAGCCCTGTTTCTCTCTGTCAAATAAATAAATGAAATCTTAAAAAAAATAGTGTCTTCAACAAATGGTGTTGAGAGAATAGGTCAGCTACATGTAAAAGAATGAATCTGGACCATGTTCTTACACCATACACACAAATAAGTTCAAAATGGATTAAAGACTTAAATGTGAGATCTGAAACTATAAAAATCTTAGAAGAGAGTGCAGGCGGAAACTTCTCTGACATCAACCATAACAACTTCTTACTGGATATGTCTCCCGAGCCAAGAGAAACAAAAGCAAGAAAACCCAAGTGAAACAAAGCAAAAACTATTAGGACTACATCAAAATAAAAAGCTTCTGCATGGCAAAAGAAATGATCAATAAAATATAGATTTGAAAATAGACTATATTTGAAAATAACATGGCTGATAAAGGGTTAGTATCCAAAATAAATTAAGAACTGATACAACTCAATATCTAAAAAATAATCCAATTTAAAAATGGGCAGAAGACATGAAGAGATATTTCTCTAAAGAAATATAGATGGCCAACAGGTATGAAAATACGTTCAACATCACTCATCATTAGGGAAATGCAAATCAAAACCACAATGAGATATCACCTCACACCTGTCAGAATGGCTAAAATCAACAACAGGAGAAACAGCAAGGGCCAGAGAGGGTGTGGAGAAATAGGAACCCCCAGGCACTGCTGGTGGAGTGTAAACCGGTGCAGCCGCTCTGGTAAACAGTGTGGAGATTCCTCAAAAAGCTAAAAAAGAAACTACCCTACAATCTAGTAATTGCACTACTGGGTATTGACTCCCCAAACTCAAAACACTGGTTCAAAGGGATAATGTACCCCTATGTTTATTGCAGCGTCATCTACAGTAGCTGACTTATGGAAACAGCCCAAGTGTTCACTGACTGATGAATGGATAAAGAAGATATCTGTGATGAAATATTACTCAGCCATCAACAAGAATGAAGTCTTCCCGTTTGCAGCGACACGGATGAGGCTAGAGGGCATCATGCTAAGTGAAATAAGTCAGGCAGAGGAAGGCAAATGTCATATGATCTCACTCACACGTGGAATTTGAGAAACAAAACAAATGAGCAAAGGGAAAGAGAGAGAGGCAAACCAGGAAACAGGTTCTTTTCTAAAGATTCTACTTATTTGAGAGAGAGAGAGAGAGTAAGTGAGCACGAGCAGGCAGAGGGACAGAAGGAGACTCACTTCTGAGCAGGGAGCCGGATGTGGGGCTTGATCCCAGGACCAAAGGATCATGGCCTGAGCTGAAGGCAGCTGCTTAACCAACTAAGCCACCCAGGTGCCCCGAAGGAACAGCCCCTTCATTACAGAGAGCAGACTGACAGTTAGCAGAGGGGAGGGGGTGAGGGTTGGGTGAGATGGGTGGTGGAGGTTAAGGAGTGTATTTGTTTTGATGAGGACTGCCTATCATACGGAAGGTTGAATCGCTATATTGTACGCCCGAGACTGAGTAACACTGTGTATTAAATATGCTGACATTTTAAAAATTGAAATAATAATAAAAAGAAAGAGCCTGTTGGCTTCTTTTAGCAGCACGTGCGAAGGTGCTGGGAGACAAAGAGGAGCTCAAGAAGCAACGATTCTGTCTCTAAGACATTAGGGGCAAGAGAGAGATTGTAGGACAGTATCTTCGGTAAAAGATTCTCAAAGTAATAAATGGTCTCAGGGCAAAGAATGAATCAAGACTATGGCTGTAAAACTCTTTGTTTATATCTCAGAAAGATTTAAGGTGGTGCTTAGTAGACCCCCTCAGTGAGGCAAGGGAGGCTTTAACACAACCCTGACACCCACTCCGAACAGAAAGAGGCGTGGTTTGGAAAGCATCCACGAGGCTTTGAAGCGCCTAGTGACTCCCAGCCCACAGGCACGCGACTCAAAACAGAGGTGCCCTGGCAAAAATCGTACGAGGGTGAAGTAAAAGGAAACAGTGGAATGGAAACTGGTCTGTGGGCTTCTAACTCCTCACAGGCAGGAAGCAGGTAGAAAGAGTGACACGGCTGTAAATATGATCCATTAATAATTGAAAAGGAAAGATATTTCAGATGATGAAGCCTAGAATGGGAAATCAAGAACCAGAGAGAACAAGGATTAGGGCACCATTCCTGGGAAGCAGAAAATAGCCCCTAATTGAGAAACTCTCTTTGCTTTGACAACCGGGGCATCTGCTGACACGTGCCCAGTTAGATCTCAAAATTGCAAGGGAACAGTGAGTACTATGGGCCTCCCACTTACCCCCCTAAATGAAAATGTCTCTGGGGGGATACCTATCCTCTTCTTACCATTTTTCTGTTAAGTATGTTGAGGTCAAATAATTTGTCTTTTTAATTCATAGATCTCTGGATCAACATGAGTGGTGTTCAAAGAACTGCATCCAGGGAGCCCTGTCTGCAGCTGCAGCATTACTGTAAGGATTTGCCACAGTCTGCCCCCGGGCACCTGTAACTTGCATCCCTCCCGCGTGCAAAATACACTCAACTCTCTCACAAGACCCCCGAATCTCCAACCAGTCCAAGGTTTCTTCATCACTTCAGAAGCTCCCAGCCTCTACTTGTTACTTAATTCCAAACATTTGTCACAAACACCGACGGTGGAACCTGTAGGGATGTGTTTCAGCAGCATCGCTTCCCAGCCCTTGGACTTGGGGCCCACCCTCATCCACTACGACCTCATTTGAATGAAGGACATCTACAAAGATCCTATTTCCAATAAGGGCACACTCTGAGGTTCCATGTAGACATAAATTCTGGACACTGTCCACATAGTACCTCATTTCTTAACTCCCACAACCTTCGGAAGGACAGGCATTCGCCACATTCACAAAGGCTAAAGCAGAGGCAGAGAGGAATGAACTTACAGGAACACTTGAGAGACGTGTTTGGTTCCAGACCACGACAACAAGGCAGGTGCTACGATGGAGTGAGTCAAATGAATTTGGGGGTTTCCCGGTGCATATAAGAGTCCTGCTTACACATACTGTAGTCTATCAACTGTGCGATAGCCGAAGGGCCCTAGGATTTTTGGAATGGTAAACGAGCATTGACTTCAACTTCAAGTCACCAGCTGCATTACCCCCTAACAGGAGAGCCAGCCTGTCCTTTGAAGTTTTGAGACCGGGCACTGACTTCTCTTTAGCTGTGAAAGTCTGACATGCATCTTCTCCTAAATAAGGTTGTTTTATCTACATTGAAAATCTGCTGTTTAGTGCAGATACCTTCATTATTATCTGCTTCAAGATTACCTATTATAACTTGCGGCTTCACCTTGCACTTGTGGAGACGGCTTCTTCCCTTACACCTCCCGAACCAACCTGTGCTAGCTTCAGACTTTTCTTCTGTAACTTCCTCACCTCTCTCAGCCTTCACAGAATTGAAGAGAATTAGGGCCGTGCTCTGGATTAGGCTTTGGCTTAAGGGAATGCTGTGGCTGGTTTGATCTTCTGTCCAACTGTGAAAACTTTCTCCATATCAGTAGGAAGTCTGTTTTGCTTTCTTACCTTCATGATTTCACTGGAGCAGGTGTTGATTTCCTTCGAGAACTTCTTTGGTCAGGTCAGCTCGGCTAACTTGTTTGGCGCCAGAGGACTAGCGACCAGCCTCTCTCGGCTTTAACATTCCCTCCTAACCTTAATCATTTCTAGCTTTTGAGCTAGAGAGACATGTGACTCTTTCACACGAACACTTAGAGACCACTGGAGGGTTAAGACTTGGCCTAATTTCAAGACCGCAGTGCCTCGCGGAATAAGGAGGCCTGCGGACAGGGAGAGAGTTGGGGGGACAGCTGGTCAGCAGAGCAGTCAGACCACACACATTTATTGATTACGTTTGCCTTCCTCTATGGGCACACTTCATGGCGCCCTAAGACAATTACAATAGAAACGTCAAAGATTAGTGATCACAGATCACCACAACAAATGCAATAATAATGAAAAATCTGAAACATTGCAAGGATGGCCAAAATGCGACACGGAGACAGGAAGGGAATAAATGCCGCTGGAAAAGTGACGCCGATAGTCTTCCTCGGTGCAGGACTGCTACAAACCTTCAATCCGTGAAACTGTATCTGAGAGGTGCGATGATGTGCGGCCCCATAACGATGCCTGTATTTCAAAAGACACAGAGAAATCTCCACCCGAGGCTCCGTTCCCCTCTGTAGTACTCCCTGTGGCCTTCCGTCTCCTACTGGGCTCGTCACTCCGACTAACGAGTCAATCTCTCGTGGACCCTGACGTCTTACACCCCATGTCTCTGCTTCATTTCCTCTCTAGCACTCTTGGCCATTTGCCAAGCCTTACATTTTGCTTATTTACCTTATTTTCTGTTCTCCCCCCTAGAATAATTTCTGTGAAAAGAAGGGTTTTGTTCGCTTTGTTCATCTCCATAACCCCAGTGGCTAGGAAAAAAATGTGTTCAGTGGTTCACCGCGTGCATGAGGGAGGGAATTCCAGACGAGTGGTCATCGAGCTGCTGTGGACAGGGGGCTCGTTCCTTCGTTGGCCCAGTTTGCCCTTCTACGCCACTTAGTGGGTCATTAGATGAGGCAGCGTCAGGGATCGAAAGTCCTCACTCGGAGCCCCACGGGTCTGTATGGTAATTTTAGGCTCTTGGGGGATAATTGGGACGGTTGGTTAGCTGGGAGTCAGGAGTAAGAGTCAGGATGCTCCGGGGCTGCCACTGCCCTGTGGGGTTATCTTGAGAACTTTTGTCCATGTCTCCCTGGGCACCCTGGCTCCCTGATCTCAGCCTCCTTCGCTTGTCAGGAAAGCAGTTCCTTTCTCTCCTGGCCCCTGTCTCCTCTCTCTGCCCTGTGGGAATTAAAGACAGAAAGTCTCAACATCACTCTGACCTGTACTGAGGAGGGTGCCCGCCTAGCGGAGGACGCTATTAGTAAAAAAGACCATTCCTTTGAAAATGGAAATTGCCGCATCACACAATCTTCCAGCCAGGGGGTGGAATTAATGAGGAATTTGCTCAAGATTCACAATGTCAAAATGATCTTCCAGGTGGCCAAAGGACATTGACACTTCAATCAGAAATTCCTTTGTAGGATGTAAGAGGGGAGGGTTTAATTTTCTGAGACCACAAATGGCCATCCCCTTCCAGAGAAAAAGAGAGCCCGTGAGAAAGACCGCCCCGTATCTGTGAACTCTCCAGCTAATTAGAAAAGTGAATCTAATTTCACGGATTTCCGCTCCTATTAATTTATTCTGAGCTTGTTGGTAATGAAGCTGTGTGTTTTCTTCTTAAGAAGAAAAATATCAGAGAGGAAAAGAACGGGTTCGAGGCTGCGCTCTTTATTCCCTTACCATCATTCTGTTAATTGAGGAAATAACACGTGATTTAATGTATATGACAGCGTCACCACGGCAGCTCTTTCCTTAGCTACTAAAAGAGCCCTGTGTGGTTAGCCCATAACGGGGAGCCTATTTTAACATGCCTTAAACACAAACGTCCTGGGGTCACTGAACCACTGATCAGAAGAGCACCTTTGGTGTCAGTCAATATGAGTGTAATTGTTTCCAGACCCACAGTCCGGTCACGGCCACCCATCCCTTCATCAGCACCCACATCTTCCTGGAAGGAATGACAGGTTTTCCCCGGGAGCTAAAGTTCCAGTCATAGCTGGCGTTGAGGAACGCTACCGTCCGCCTCTCCTGAAACAGTGGTCAACGAGGCTGGAGCTCTGGAATTTCACACTTCTGTCTCCAGCAAGACCACAGGGCCTACCCTCGTCTGTCCCTGGACTCTTTCTGGAACTGAACTTTCTCCATTTCCAGGTCAACATCTCCACTTTGCTTCGGTTAGTGCCAAGTTTATCTAGATACTGTTGATACTAGCCCGCCTCAGAATTCTGCATTTATTTGAACATGTACCTACCTTTACTAATCTCTACTATGTAACTCTGAGCAGTTAATACTCTGAGGAATATCTGAGCATCTAAAAGAGTTTGGTCCTGGGATGACTGTGGACGTTTATGAAGGAAGACTAAGGCTAGTCTCCAGCGCCTGAAGTTTTCCATCAGGTTGGCTATCAAGACAGACATGTGGGGCAGGATATACAGAATATGCCACTTTTATTTTAAAGATTTTATTTATCTGACAGAGAGAAACACAGCTAGAGAGGAAACACAAGCAAGGAGAGTGAGAGAGGGAGAAGCAGGCTTCCCGCCGAGCAGGGAGCCTGATGTGGGACTCGATCCCAGGACTATGGGATCATGGCCTGAGCTGAAGACAGACGCCCCGTGACTGAGTCACCCAGGCGCCCCATGCCCCTTCTTTTCAATGCTCACATTACAATCACAAAAATGTAATGATTTTTAATAGTTCATTGTTTAAGGGGTGCCTGGGTGGCTCAGTCAGTTAAGCAACTGACTCTTGATTTTGGTTCAGGTCATGATCTTGGGGTCATGAGACCAAGCCCCACATTGGGCTCTCCGATCAGCAAAGAGGCTACTTGGAATCCCAACTGTCCCTGCCCACGTGCTCACTCATGAACGTGCGTGTGTGTGAGCTCTCTCTCCAAAATAAATAAAATCTTTAAAAAAAATTCTTTGTTAAGATTGTCTTCCATAGATTCTAAAATCCCCATGTGTCTTATTTAAAGTACAGTTTCCTGGAAGGAGACAAAAGCAAAAATGAATTTCTGGGACTTCATCAAAATAAAAAGCTTCTGTACAGCAAAGGAAACAGTCAACAAAACAAATAGGCAACCCACAGAATGGGAGAAGATATTTGCAAATGACACTACAGCCAAGGGCTGGTATCCAAGATCTATAAAGAACTACTCAAACTCAACATCCAAAAAAGAAGATGAACACATCAAAAAATGGGCAAGAGACATGAAGAGGCACTTCTCCATAGAAGACATACAAATGGTTAACAGACACATGAAAAAATGTACAGCGTCACTAGCTATCAGGGAAATTCAAATCAAAACTACACTGAGATACCACCTTACACCAGTCAGAATGGCCAAAATTAACAAGACAGGAAATAACAAGTGTTGGAGAGGCTGCGGAGAAAGGGGAAGCCTCTTACACTGTTGGTGGGAATGCAAGTTGGTGCAGCTGCTTTGGAAAACAGTGTGGAGATCCCTTAAAAAATTAAAAATAGAGCTACCCTGTGACCCTGCAATTGCACTACTGGGTATTTACCCCAAATATACAGATGTAGTGAAAAGAAGGGCCATATGTACCCCAATGTTCATATTAGTGATGGCCACAATCACCAAACTATGGAAAGAGCCAAGATGCCCTTCAACAGATGAATGGATAAAGAAGATGTGGTCCATATACACAATGGAATACTACGCCTCCATCAGAAAGGACGAATACACAACTTTTGTAGCAACATGGACTGGACTGGAAGAGATTATGCTGAGTGAAATAAGCCAAGTAGAGAAAGTCAAGTATCACATGGTTTCACTTACTTGTGGTGCATAAGGGGTAATATAGAGGAAAGTAGGAGAAGGAAAGGAAATGGGAAGTAGGGTAATTCGGGGAGGGAGATGAAATATAAGAGACTTTGGACACAGAAACAAACTGAGGGACTTGGAGGTAGGGGGTGGGGGGATGGGAAAGCCTGGTCGTGGGTACTGAGGGCACCTATTGCATGGAGCACTGGGTGTGGGGCATAAAGAATGAATTTTGGAACACTGAAAAAATAAAATAATATATAGTTTGTTCTGTCCAACAACAAATAAATAAATAAATAAATAAATAAATAAAATAAAGTACAGTTGCCTGGAACATGGGAGATGCCCAATAAATATTTGTTGAATGTTACAGAAAACGTTACCAAGTGAGTAGAAATTAGAAAAGGTAAGGATCTGTAGCTGACGCTGATGGCCACTTCCTAGTTGTTTATTTACTCCCTCTTTCTTTTTTCTCAGCCTTGGGATCTCACCCATCTCCATTTCCAATTGCTACAAACATTTCCCAGAATGCCTTGCAGTGGGGTTCTGCAGGTGGTTCAGATCGTGTTAGGTCAGATCTGGATATGGAGAGGAGCAGGGGGCAGTGGAGGGCAGCGGTGTAGGGGGTACCGCACAGAGACTGACTGGAGATCCTGACGCAGGACTTTGTATCTTCTGAGAGGGGCTGTGGTCATTCAGTTCTCATGTGCTTTTCCAGGCCTTGCCACTGCCCCAGGAAGAGTTAGGCTCCATTCCCTCTCTCCTTGAAGCTGGGTGGGACTTTGTGACTGCTTTGGGGATTAGAATATGCTAGAAGCCACCCTGCATGGCTGAGGCTGAGTCATGAAAGGAGATACAACTTCATCTGGTCTCTCTATCTCTTTCTCTGTTTCTGCCTCTTTCTCTCCATCTATCCATCTTGCGCTCTCTCCCTCTCTGTTTCTCCCAGTGTTTGCCCTCGGACTGCAGACTCTATGTTATGAGGAGGCCCTGACCATGTGGAGAGGCCAGAGGGGGACAAGAGGGAATGACTGCAGGGGGACGTTTGGGAATGGTTTCCTCAGCCCTGGGAAGGGATGGTTTCTCTTCTTCATCCCGTTCGGATGCATGGAAGCTTCTGTGGCCATTTACTGCTGGCAAATATATAGAGACGGGCAGTTGCAGAAGACCACAGGGAGACGTCGGGGTGCGGGAGGGCCTGCCCGGGGTGCGGGAGTGCCTGCCCGGGTGCGGGAGGGCCTGCCCGGGGCCTGTCTTCCCATCTCTGCACTCCCTTACATGCCAACGCTACTCTGAGTTGTGGTTCTGTGTTACTTGTAGCTGAACACAGCCCATCTGATTTCGGGTTTGTTCCCTGACGGCTGTGGTCAATCCCTGCCCTCCCCGCGCATTCGGGGGCCAGAAGCACAAAGGGGTCAGTGGGGGTAAAGCTGTGCTCTGGAAGTCAAATCTAAAAACAGGGTCTGCATCCATTTCCTAGAAATCTTCATCATTTCATCAGGACCTTTTGTCCTTTCTCCTGAGATAACATGAGCTGAGCCTCCTTTGTACTTCGGAGATCATTCCCTGGGACTGAGAAGGGGAGAAGAAGGCAGAGAATGGGATGACAGAACAAAGAAACCTTGCTAAAAACAAAATGAGAAACTTATATTTCCCAGCCTGGTTCTGTCCAATAAGACATAAGTGAAAGGTTTCTAAGAAATATTTGCTTTCCTTTCTTCCTGCCTCGTTCACGATAACTAGAGCTACAGCAGCCATTTTGTTACCATGAGGGAAAGGCCAAGAGACTGCAGATCTGATATCTTTTTTTTTTTCAAAGATTTTATTTATTTATTTGACAGGGAGAGAGACAGCGAGAGAGGGAACACAAGCAGGGGGAGTGAGAGAGGGAGAAGCATGTCTCCTGCTGAGCAGGGAGCCTCGTATGGGGCTCGATACCAGGACCTGGGATCATGACCTGAGCTGAAGGCAGATGCTCAATGACTGAGCCACACAGGTGCCCCCAGATCTGATATCTTTGAACCACTAATACAACACCACTACCTAGCTCTGCGGTTGTGTGGGGGTAAATAATAACAAATTCTTACATATTTAAGTTCTATCTCCGTTATTGTTGACTTCATGCAAATTCTAACTGATAAAGCCATTTTCCCCGCAGCATGGGACTGGGGCAGGTAGCTGAGGACCTGAGTGTTTGACATCTTCTTTCTGTCTCGCTCTCTCTCTCCTTTTTTTCCTTCATCTCTCCTCACTTACATTTCTTCCTTCCCTATTGGGCCAGGCCATGCACTAGGAGAGGGAAGTGAAACTTTGGGCAGTCGTGGGGAGAGCTTGCCACCTGCTCTGGGGTGATCTTATCCCCAGAGATCTAGGTTTCAAAGGTTCCCATCTCTGTATGTGGATTCTTTCTTCTTAGGGAGACAAAGGTAGAGAGGAAGAGGATAAATCTCTAAATCAGACAGAC
Source organism: Spilogale gracilis (assembly GCA_004023965.1). Taxonomy (NCBI): domain Eukaryota; kingdom Metazoa; phylum Chordata; class Mammalia; order Carnivora; family Mephitidae; genus Spilogale; species Spilogale gracilis. The sequence goes on from PITA01004305.1 coordinate 36,490, forward strand.
TTGGGTTTGAATCCCAGCTCTGCCACCTGCTGGGTGTGAGATCTCAGGTAAATCCCTGAGCACAAGTGTGAGCTCTTCTGTACAATGAGTTGTTGCAAGGATTAAATGCCACAGCAGTAGCTCACTTGTAGTGGGTGCTCACTCTAAGGCAGATGAGGCTCAGATGAGAGCTGCATTAATAAGAAAGAAGGAGGAGATAGATCTTGAGTAGACTTCTGGCAGTCTCTGCCAAGAATGAGATAATAGGACCTAATTCCTGATTTCCTGTTGAACTGGAGCAGTCCTCCCAGATCTGGGGATAGCTTGCACGCTCTCTTGGGCTCAGCCTTGATCTGGGAGTGAGAAGCTTCCCCTGCCTTCGCCCCTCCCCGGGCCTTGGCCCGGGGGAGGTTTTCCTCACTCTGAGAATGTGCTCAGGGCTCCATGGTTCCAGTGAGAGGGTTGGAGAGTATCCATGTGTCTGCGGACAGCTGGACCACAGCCTCCTCGCCCTGACTGCACACCTGTTAGAAACTATAGTTAGAACAGTAAATCTTGGGGGTGAGGAAGAGAGAAGCCAAAGGAGAAAAGAACAAAAAAGGAAAAACACAGTGCTGAAAAATGGGATGGTACTTCTGTGCAGCGAAGCTGCAGTGCTCCCTGGGTGGTCCTTCAGAGGAAGGGCTCTGTGGGTGCTCATGGAGGCCAGCCTGGACTGGTGGCTGGTACACTCCGCCTGCACAAAGGCTGTGCTCAGAAGCCCCCCAAGAGCCCTCTACAACTCTCAACTCTTGAACCTTTCAGCTGTGGCGTCTACAGGCAGGATGCACAGCTTTGTGCTCTCCAGTTACCATTAGGGAAAAAAACTCAAGAAAAGGAAGAACTAAAACAAGTTGAATTTATGTGGCTAGCAACATAAATGATTCACTTTGTAGTTATTTCAGAAGAATGTGAACATACCTAACAGATTGTTCTACCATAAACAATTTCCTAAAAACTGAAAAAAACCTCAATTTTATTTTACTTAATAACACAGCCCATATTCACACGCAACCCATTACACATGGCATGTTCCTCCATCAGCCGTAGGGATGGGGGTGATTCATATCTGAACTCCAGGCTTCCATGGTCGTGGAGCCTATTACAGGAAAATTACAAGTTGAAAATTATCGATGCACATCTGGATCACTATAGACTATGAAATTAACCTAACAACCCACATAAAGCTAAGTGGATAATGTTAAAGATGTAAAAGAGACTTTTGTGATAAAAACAGCAAAGCCATTAGTGATCAAAAAACACAGCCAGTTCAGGATAACACTGATGTACGAACCACACATCCTTCTGAAAATTGTGGAATTCCAACCAACTACAAGTGCGCACGCCTGCAGGGTGAGAGTTTGACGACACTGCTAAGTGTTGCGTGGAAGCCAGACTTCTCAGCAAAGGACACAAGGTTCTGGGCCATCTCTATTTATGAGCAGCACGTCTTACCAACTTTTCCTGACTGACTCCCTAGGTTACTAGTAAGTAGCTCTTAGTTGTTTCAACATGTGAGAGTCTAAAGAAGGAAGCACGGGCCAGTTGACTGTAAGAATTGGAGAAAGAGGGGTGCCTGGGTGGCTCAGTTGGTTAAGCGGCTGCCTTCAGCTCAGGTCATGATCCCAGAGACCTGGGATCGAGTCCCACATCGGGCTCCCTGCTCGGCGGGAGGCCTGCTTCTCCCTCTCTCACTCCCCCTGCTTGTGTTCCCTCTCTGGCTGTGTTTCTCTCTGTCAAAATAAATAAAATCTTAAAAAAAAAAAAGAATTGGAGAAAGACCTTGCATTCTTGGGTCACCCTGACCCATTGGGAGAGCCCCTGTGGCCTGGCAGGGAGCCTCAGGCCACTGATGGAAACTGCTTCAATGAGGAAGGCTAGCCTGCTGGAAGGCATTTCTCCAGCAAGTGTCTATCTCCACGCAGTGCAGTATCACCACAGCTTTCCTCCCCACTAATTTTGGAATTCCATCAGCACACAGATGGGCTTTCTATGACTCCCACCTTAGAACTTAGCTCCTTGACTTATGGCTTCCTCATTGCTACACAATTGCCTCCTTGCTGGGGCAACAAAACTCCTCAAAAGGGTTGTCTGTATCGGTTCCCTGGTTCTGTTCCCATTACTCCATGAGACAGCCTTCGGGAAGGTTGGCAGTGACTTCCACAATGGGTACCCCATCAGCGTAATCCGCAGGGGAATCCATGCCCTATATGTCTGGGACTTCTCAGATTTTACAGCACGAATCGCCATGGAGCACCTCAATCCCAGGCAAACCCAGGTGATAAGTCATCCTAAATCGATGACTTCCATGTCACCAAATCCACTGATGAATTCTTAGTCCTCTTCTGGTTGACCTCACAACAACCTTTAAAAAAAACCCGGCTTTGTTGAGATATAATTTGCATATAGTAATGGCACATTTTGGAAGTATATAAATTAACAAGTTTTTTTTATTAACATGTAATGTATTATTTGTTTCAGGGGTACAGGTCCGTGAGTCATCGGTCCTACACAATTCACAGCCTTCACCATAGCACATATCCTCCCTAAGGGCCATCCCTCAGCTACCCCATCCCTCCCACCCACCTTCACTCCAGCAACCCTCAGTTTGTTTCCTCGAGATTAAGAATCTCTTATGTTTTCTCTCCCTCTCTGGTTTCATCTTGTTTCATTTTCCCCTCCCTTCCCCTATAACCCCGTCTTATTTCTCAAATTCTTCAAATCAGCAAGATCAAATGATAATTATCTTTCTCTGATTGGCATATTTTGCTTAGCATAATAACCTCTAGTTCCATCCATATCATTGCAAATGTCAAGATTTCATTTTTCTGATGGTTGCATAATATTTCATTGTGTGTATGTGTATATATATATACCACATTTTCTTTATCCACTCATCTGTTGATGGACATCTAAGTTCTTTTGGGTGCACTGTTTCCTTTGCTTTGCAAAAGCTTTTTATTTTGAAGTCCCAAGGGTTCATTTTAACCCTTGCTCCCTTGCCTTTGGTGATGTTTCTAGGAAGAAGTTGCTGCGGCTGAGGTCACAGAGGTTGTTGCCTGTGTTCTCCTCAAGGATTTTGATGGATTCCTGTCTCACACTGAGGTCTTTCATCCATGTTGAGTCTATTTTTGTGTGTGGTGTAGGGAAATGGTCCAGTTTCATTCTTCTGCATGTGGCTGTCCAATTTTCCCAACACTATGTGTTGAAGAGACTTTTTTCCATCGGACATTCTTTCCTGCCTTGTCAAAGATTAGTTGTCCATAGAGTTGAGGGTCCATTTCTGAGCAGCCTATTCAGTTTCATTGATCTATGTGTCTGTTTTTGTGCCAGTGCCATACTGTCTTGATGATTACAGCTTTGTAATAGAGCTTGAAGTCTGGAATTGTGATGCTGCCAGCTTTGGTTTTCTTTTTCAACATTCCGCTGGCTATTCAGGGTCATTTCTGGTTCCATACAAATTTTAGGATTATTTGTTCCATTTCTTTGAAAAAAGTCGATAGTATTTTGATAGGGATTGCATGAAATGTGTAGATTGCTCTAGGTAGCATAGACATTTTCACAATAAATGTTCTTTCAATCAATGAGCATGGAACATTTTTCCGTTTCTTTGTGTCTTTCTCAATTTCTTTCATGAGTATTCTATAGTTTTCTGGGTACAGATTCTTTCCCTCTTTGGTTAGGTTTATTCCTAGGTATCTTATGGTTTGGGGTGCATTTGTAAATGGGATCGATTCCTTAATTTCTCTTTCTTCTGTCTTGTTGTTGGTGTATAGAAATGCAAATGATTTCTGTGCATTGATTTTATATTCTGACACTTTAATGAATTTCCTCTATGAGTTCTAGCAGTTTTGGGGTGAGTCTTTTGGGTTTTTCGCATAAAGTATCATGTCATCTGTGAAGAGTGAGAGTTTGACTTCTTTGCTGATTTGGATGTTTTTTATTTCTTTTATTATCTGACTGCTGAGGCTAGGACTTCCAGTATTACGTTGAATATCTATGGTTATAGTGGACATCCCTGCTGTGTTCCTCACCTTAGCAAAAAAGCTCTCAGTTTTTTCCCATTGAGAATGATATTTTCTGTGGGTTTTTCATAGATGGCTTTTATGATATTGAGGTATGTACACTCTATTCCTACAATGGGAAGAGTTTTGATCAAGAAAGGATGCTGTACTTTGCCAATGATTTTTCTGCATCTATTGAGAGTATCATATGGTTCTTTTTCTTTCTTGTATTAATGTATTGTGTCACATTGATTGGTTTGTGGATGTTGAACCAAACTTGCAACCCAAGAATAAATCCCACTTGGTTGTGGTGAATAATCCTTTTAATGTACTGTTGGATCCTATTTGCTAGTATTTTTGTGAGAATTTTTGCCTCTATGTTCACCAGGGATATTGGTTTGTAGTTCTCCATTTTGATGGGGTCTTTGGTTTTGAGATCAAGGTAAAGCCAGCCTCACAAAATGAGTTTGGAAATTTTCCCTCCATTTCTATTTTTTGGAACAGTTTCAGGAGAATAGGTAGTAATTCTCCTTTAAATGTTTGGTAGAATTCCCTTGGGAAGCAATCTGGCTCTGGGCTCTTGTTTGTTGGGAGATTTTTGATTACTGCTTCAATTTCCTTACTGGTTATGAGTCTGTAAGGTTTCTATTTCTTCTTGCTTCAGTTTTGGTAGTTAATATGTCTCTAGGAGTGCATCCATTTCCTCAAGATTGTCTATTTTGCTGGTGTATAGTTGCTCATAAAATGTTCTTATAGTTATTTGTATTTCTTGGTGTTGGTTGTGATCTGTTCTCTTTCCCACTCATGATTTTATTAATTTGGGTCTTTTCTCCTTTCTTTTTGATAAGTCTGGCCAGGGGTTTATCAATCTTACTAATTCTTTCAAAGAAGCAGTTCATAGTTTCATTGATCTATTCTACTGTTCTTTTGGTTTCTATTTCATTGATTTCTGCTCTGATCTTTATTAGTCTTCTCCTGCTCAGTTTAGGCTTTATCTGCTGTTCTTTCTCCAGTTCCTTTAGGTGTAGCATTAGGTTGTGTATTTGAGACCTTTTTTTGTTTCTTGAGAAAGGCTTGTATTGCTACGTACTTTCCTCTTAAGACTGCCTTTGTTGCATCCCAAAGATTTTTAACAGTTGTGTTTTCATTTTTGTTTGTTTCCATGACTTTTTAAGATTCTTCCTTAACTGCCTGGCTGACCCGTTCATTCTTTGGTGGGATACTCTTTAGCCCCCATGTATTTGACTTTTTTCCAACTTGGCTCTTGTGATTGATTTCTAGTTTTAAAGCACTGTGGTCTGAAAATATTCAGGGAATGATCCCAACCTTTTGGTACTGGTTGAGACCTGATTTGTGACCCAGGATGTGATCTATTCTGGAGAATCTTCCATGTTCTCTAGAGAAGAATGTGTATTCTGTCTCTTTGGGATGGAATGTTCTGAATATATCTGTGAAGTCCATCTGGGCCAGTGTGTCATTTAAAGCCTTTATTTCCTTGTTGGTCTTTTGCTTAAGTGATCTTTCCACTTCAGTGAGGGGGTGTTAAAGTCCCCTACCATTATTGTGTTACTGTTTTTTATATAATTGGCTGTTCCCATGTTAGGGGTCATCTTGTTGGACAGACCCTTTAAGTATGATATAGTGTCCTTCCTCATCTCTAATTATAGTCTTTGGTTTAAAATCTAATTTGTCTAATATAAGGATTGCCACCCCAGATTTCTTTTGATGTCCACTAGCATGGTGGGAAACTATTTATCATCATTTTAAATCTGGAGGTGTCTTTGGGTCTAAAATAGGTCTCTTGTAGACAGCGTATTGATGAGTCTTGTTTTTTTTTAATCCATTATGATACTCTGTGTCTTTTGATTGGGGCATTTTAATTTTTTAATTTTTATTTTTTTAAAAGATTTTATTTATTTGACAGAGAGAAACACAGCCAGAGAGGGAACAGAAGCAGGGGGAGTGAGAGAGGGAGAAGCAGGCTTCCCACCAAGCTGGGAGCCTGATGCAGGGCTGGATCCCAGGACCCTGGGATCATGATCTGAGCTGAAGGCAGACCCTTTACGACTGAGCCACCCAGGCGCCCCATGATTGGGGCATCTAAACCATTTACATTTAGGATAACTATTGAAAGATATGAATTTAGTGCCATTGTATTGCTTGTAAGGTGACTGTTACTGTATATTTTCTCTCTTCTTCTCTGGTGTATGTTACTTTTAGGCCCTCTTCTTGTTTAGAGGACCCCTTCCAATATTTCCTGTGGTTGGTGTTTGTAAATTCTTTTAGTTTTTGTTTGTCCTGGAAGCTTTTTATTTCTCCTATTTTCTTTTTCTTCTTATTATTATTGTTACTAAAATTTTTTTCCCCAGTGTTCCAAGATTCATTCCCCATCCCCCACACCCAGTGCTCCACGCTTTAGGCGTCCCCAGTACCCACCACCAGGCTCTCCCATCCCTCCACCTCCCTCCCTCCAAGACCCTCAGTTTGTTTCTGTGTCCAAAGTCTCCGTTGTTTCGTTTCCCTCCCTAGATAACCCTAGTTCCCATTTACTTTCCTTCTCCCACTGTCCTCCAGTTTACCCCTCATGCAGCCTAGCTGGACATAGTATTCTTGGCAGCATATTTTTCTCGGTTAGTGCTCTGAATATATCATGTTAGTCCTTTCTGGTCTGCCAAGTCTCTGTGGATAGGTCTGCTGACAATCTAATATTTCTACTGTTGTGGGTTACAGACCTTTTGTCTCAAGCTGCTTTCAGGATTTTCTCTTTGTCTCCGAGACTTGTAAGTTTTACTATTAGATGATGGGATGTTGGCCTATTTTTATTGATTTTTGAGAAGGGTTCTCTGTGCTTCCTCGATTTTGATGCCTGTTTCCTTCCTCAAATTAGAGAACTTCTTCACTATAATTTGATCCAATATACCTTATGTCCCCCTTTCTCTTTCTTCTTCTTGTGGGATCCCAGTTATTCTAATATTGTTTTGTCTTATGGTATCAATTATCTCTCAAATTCTCCCCTCAGGATCCAGTAGTTGTTTCTCTCTCTTTTTTCCCAGCTTCTTTATTCTCCATCATTAGTCTTCTACATCACTTATTCTCTCTTCTGCCTCATTTATCCTAGCAGTAAGAGCCTCCATTTTTTTATTGCACCTCATTAAGCTTTTTTGATTTCAACTTGATTAGATTTTAGTTCTTTTATTTCTCTAGAAAAGGATTCTCTAGTATCTTCTATGATTTTTTTCAAGCCCGGCTTATATCTTTATAATTGTCATTCTGAGCTCTAGTTATGATATCTTACTAATGTCTGTGTGATTAGGTCCCTAGAAGTCAGTACTGCTTCTTGTTCTTTTTTTTGAAGTGAGTTTTTCCACCTTGTAATTTTGTCCAGAGAATAATAGATGAATGAAAGAACAAAATGCTAAAGAGGTAACAATGATCCCAGAAAAATATATGCTAAACAAATTAGGAGAGACCCAAAACCAGAGGGTGGGAGGTGGGAGAGGAGGTTGGGGGGGAGGGGGAGAAAGGAAAAAAAATAATGATCAGGCTGGTGACTAGAATGGAGCTATACACCTGATTTTGGTCTCTTAGAAGAAACTGCCTCCCAAAATTTTAAAGAAAGAAAAACTTCTATCTATCTATCTATCTATCTATACACAAAAATAAGAGTAAATAAAATTAAGGGATGGAATATGACTATAAAGATTAAAATTAAAAAAAGATTTAAAAATTTGTTAAGGTAAGTTGGTTGAAAAAAGGAAGAATAAATTAATTAAAAAAATAAAGGGAGAGAGAATGTGATTAGGCAGGAAACTAGAACAAAGCCATACACTAGATTTAGGGTATATTTTGGTTTGTTAGAAGAAACTGTATCACAAAATTTTAAAAAAAGAAAAATTATATATATATATATATATATATATATATATATATATATGAATATATATATATGACCAAAAATGAGGTTAAATACAATGAAGGGATAGAATATGATTATAAAAATAAAAATTAAAAAAGATTTTTAAAAAGGAATTGATAAGATGATTAAAATAGGAAAGAGGAAAACTTCAAAAAATAATAGAAAAAGAAGAAAAGAAAATTAAAAAAATTTAACTTTGAAAGACTAAGGAATCTGGGGGAAAAGCCATGAATTCTATGTACTATGTTCCCCTAGTGCTGGAGTCTTACGGTTCTCATTGATCAGTAGACTTGGTCTTGGCTGGATGTTCTTGTCGAGGAAGGGCCTGTTGCAGTGACTCTCAAACATTTTTGCCAGGGTGCCTGGGTGGCTGGCTCAGTCACTAAGTGTCTGCCTTCTGCTCAGGTCATGATCCCGGAGACCTAGGATCGAGCCCCACATCGGGCTCCCTGCTTGGCGGGAAGCCTGCTTCTCCCTCTCTCACTCCCCCTGCTTGTGTTCCCTCTCTAGCTGTGTTTCTCTCTGTCAAATAAGTACAATCTTTAAACAAACAAACAAACAAACAAAAAATGTTTTTGCCCGGGGCAGGACTGCCCCCCCCCCCAGCTTCTGCTTTCTGAACCGCATGGGATGATGGGAACAAAGATGGTGGCCTCCCAGTCTCCGGCCAGAGGAGCCAAGAGCTCCGGCCCCACTCCTCAGTGCGCCCCCACAGAAAAGCAGTCACTCCTGTCTCGCTGGTCTCCGGCCGCACTGCGAGTTCACAAGGGCTGTGACTGAGCGTTTCTGTCTCTGGCACAGGACCCCGTTTGGAGTCTCCTGCGCCGCTCCTCCTGCTGGAGGAGGGGGTCTCCCCGGGTCTGCGGCTTGCTGGGTCCCTGCTCCAACAACAGTGGCCCGACTGCGCCTCGGATCGCGGTTTAAGGTAAGCCGAGCGGAGAGCCCCCTCCTCGGCTGCGTCTATGCAGCCGGCTTCCCCACTTTGATACCTGGGGGCTCCCACGCTCGCCCCCCATCCTTCTGTGACCCCGCGGGTCCTGAGACCGCACTGTCCCGGAGAGGGTCACCCCCACTTTGCCCCGGGAGCAACATCCCTCAGCAGAGCAGACTGAGGGTTCCCACCCTGTGCGCCGGGGCTCCGCCACTTGTCGTAAGGCAGTGGCTGCAGGAGGTCCCCCCCCCAGCGGTCCACCTGCCTGTGTATCACTTCGGACTCACTTCTCGGCCCGTCCTACCTTCCCGACAGTGGTCACTTTTCTGTCCCTAGAACTGCTGCTCTTCTCTTTGATCTCCTGTTGAGTTTGCAGGTGTTCAGAATGGTTTGAGAGCTATCTAGTTCGATTCCTGGCGCCCGATGGCATTTAGGTCACCGCCGCCTTGTTCCTCCCACGGCAGGTTCGTCTCTTAATCATGAAGTCCTACTGGATTTTGTCAGATGCTTTTTATGCATCCATGAGATGATTATATGCTTTCTCGTTTTTGTTAATATGACTTATATAACATCTTAAAAACACAGTATGAGGAACGAAAATTATAGGCCAGTATCACATGGATAATAAAGTAGAAATCCCAAAGAAGATAGTATCAGACAATTTCATAATACGTAAAAAAGATAATGCATCCTGATCAAATTGGATTTATCCCAGGAATGCAAGATTGACTTAATATTAGGAATTCTATTAATGGGGGCAGAGATCCATTTTTGTATTCCCATTTCATTTTTGTTTTCATTTTTAGAGATTAGTTTGAAAAAGAATTATCTTAGAATTATAAAAAAATATTTACATGGTTCCAAAGTCAAATCTGTAAAACAGGGTACATTTAGAGAAGTCCAGATTCTGTCCTTGTCTGCTCCACTACTTTCCCTCCCTTAATTTTTAGGTAATCATTAAAAAATTATGATTTATCTTTTCATGAAAATATAATCATCTTCCACTCCTTTTTAGATGAATGGTAGCAAGCTATATAACACTTTTACCACTTTTTATTACTTAAAAATATATCTTCGGGGCGCCTGGGTGGCTCAGTTGGTTAAGCCACTGCCTTCGGCTCGGGTCATGATCCCAGAGACCCGGGATCGAGTCCCGCATCGGGCTGCCTGCTCGGCAGGAAGCCTGCTTCTCCCTCTCTCACTTCCCCTGCTTGTGTTCCCTCTCTGGCTGTGTTTCTCTCTGTCAAATAAATTAAAAAAAAAAAATCTTAAAAAAAAATATATATCTTCAAAGCTTCTGTATAGTTGTGCCTTCTTTCTTTCTTTTTTTTTTAAACTTTATTTATTTATTTGACAGAGAGAAACAGTGAGAGAGGGAACACAAGCGGGGGGAGTGAGAGAGGGAGAAGCAGGCTTCCTGCCGAGCAGGGAGCCCGATGTGGGACTCAATTTCAGGTCTCCGGGATCATGACCTGAGCCGAAGGCAGTCGCTTAATGAACTGAGCCACCCAGGCGTCCCTTTATTTCTTTTTATAGGTGCATATAATTCTATTATATAGGTATACTATAGTTTATTCAACAATTTATTATTGGGTGAGTGGGGGGCTTTTGCACTTACAAATAGTTCCGTAATGAATAACCTTGTGTTTGTATCTTTTTTTTGTATTTTTGCCATTTTATCTTTGGGATATATTCCTAGAAGTAGGATTGGTGGGCCAAAGAGTAAATGCATAGCTGAATTTCCTTCCTTAGGAGTTGTACAATTTTGCATTCCCAACGCCAAAGAATGAAACTGTCCATTTCTCAGAGTTTCACTAACAAATTATGCTGTTCAAATTTTAGATTTTTGCCAGTCTGGTAGGTGAGAATGAAATCTCAGTTAGCATTTCTCTTATAAGCAGGATTGAGCATCTTTTCATACGGTTAACCATCGTACGTATTTCTTTTCTATTAATGGTCTGTTCATATCTCTTGTTTATTTTTCTATATTATTTTCTATATTTTTCTATATAGTCAAGGCCTTCTCTATTTTAGAAAAATTTAAAAATATTAGGGATAGTAATTCTTTAGAATAGATGTTGAAAATATTTCCCCCAATGTGTTTGTTCAGACTTTTTTGCTAACATAAGAAGTCCAGAGGTAGGGAGTGGCCATTACTGGCTTAGTGGCCTGACGATGTCAGTGCCAGCCTTTCTGAAATTCTCTAGACATTTCCCATAGAGTCACATTATGACTCACTTTAGGCAGGTAGGACAAGGAAGAGATGGCTCCAGAGACATATGTCCCTTTTATTAGGAAGGTGAAAGCTTTCTCAGAAGTCTTCAAGAGATTTTCATTCATTTAACTAGCCAGAACTAAGTTATATACCTCTTCTCCCCAGCTTCAGAGAAAGCTGGGAAAGAACATATCTCATTTCTCTACCCTATGGAGTGGAGTTGGGCAAGGAGACGGAGACTGGAATGTATGGTCAGTTATCCAGTCAACTACCATGGACAGGAATGAGCAAGTCTAGGTCAAATGAAAGACTCATCTTTTCTCCCATTCTGTGACATGTCTGCGAGCTAGTAGCTGGGCTCACAACTCCAAAAGGGAGTTACATCTTGTGTTCAGGAAAAGGTTGCTATGGAAATCAGGTTACAGTGGACCAAGAGGCTAAGGAAACAGGGTAAGGGAGAGTAGATCGGTGTTCAGAGAAGTTTGGCTGTGGAGGATGGAGAAAGTATCAGGTTAGCCTGAGAGGATCTGGGTCCAAGGATGACCAGAAGTGATATGCTTTATTTTAAAGATTTTATGTATTTATGAGAGAGAATTAGAACGAGAGCAGGCTGGAGAATCTGAAGCAGAGTCTGATGTGGGGCTTGATCTCACAAGACCATGGCCTGAGCAAATACCAAGAGTTGGACAATTAACCAAATGGGCCACCCAGATGCCCCAGAGATAATGTGCTCTAAAATGTGGAAGAGTCTTGAAGGAAGACTTTGATGAAACATGGAAAGGGAGTAATTGATAAAGGGAGGTTCTGGGAGGGATAGGATGGTGTGAGGGCAGCGACAGGTGTACAGGTGTGCTTGTGGTGGGAGGAAAGGGAGCTCTTCCTCTGTGATTGGGAGCAAGAGAGTGCAAAGCATCTGGAGCAATTTCTATGAATTATATGCAGATCCTGTCCTTAAGAAACTCACAGTCTGAAGTGGAGAGGAGACGTGGTATCCTCAGGAATACTTGGCTTCAAGATAAACTCAGTCAAAAGTTTAAGTTAAAGGCCACTGTGAAATAATAGAATATATATGTATATGTATATTGTCTGTGCCCCTGCTTCCTGGCACTGAGTTCCTAAAACCTTAGCAATTTCCCAAGTGATAAAGCACTGGGAGCAGCTTCTGATATGTGGTCTTTGATCCGCAGTTCTTGATGCAGAGCTCCTGAATGCCTTGGAATTTCCCAGGTGATATGCATATTTTTGTTCTAATGAGGTAATACTTGATTGGTTCCTGGATGGGGGCTAATCACCAGAAAGACCATTATTAGAGGCTTGGAGCTTTCAGCCCCACTCCCCATTCTCTGGGAAGGGGAGAGGGGCTGGAGATTGAGTTAATGATCACACCTACTCCACACCAGCTCCAAGGGGACAGAAGCTCCTGTGCTTAGGGTCCTTAGGGACTTTGCCCTATATATCTCTTCATCTGGATCTTCATCTGTGTTTTCTTATCTTTTATTATGTAATAAATTGGTAAGTGTTTCCCTGAGTTCTGTAAGCTGTTCTAGCAAACAACTGAACCAAAGAATAAGGTCATAGGAAACTCAGATCTATAGCCAGTTGGTCAGAAGCACAGGTGACAACCCATGTTTATAATTGGCATCTGAGGAGGGGGCAGTGGTCTTGAGCCCTTAACCTGTGGAGCCCAAGCTAACTCAGCTTAGAGTCAGAACTGAATCGACTGAGACACACAGCTGGTGTCATAGAGACTTGCTTGGTGGGCAACCCCCTCCCCCAAATCTGGGGTTGTGAGTGTGGTGGGCGTGGTGAGTGTGGTGAGTGTGGTGATGGTGCGAAAGGGTAGAGGCAGAACAGAGGAGAGTTTTTCCTATACAGCCTGTTTATTAGAAAGATACAAAGGAATTTCGAGGAAACCCAACCGTGAGGTTTTTTAAATTGAGAAATATATTTCTCATACTATAAAATTCACCTATTTGAAATTCAGTGGATTTTAGCATATTCACTGAGTTGTAAAACTATCACCATGATCTAATTGTAGAACATTTTCAATACCTCAAAAAGAAATTCGAGCTGAATGAGCAGTCATGCCCCAACCCCTACCAACTGTAGGGAACCACTGATCTACCCTCTTATCTTTATTCTGCATATTTCATATAAATGAAGACATATAGTGTGTGGTGTTTCACATCTGGCTTCTTTCACTTAGCGTAATGAAAGATTTCAATGTTTATCCATGTGATAGCATGTATCAATGCTTCATTCTTTTTTATTCCTGGATAATGTTCCGTATGGATAGGCCACATTAATTTATCCATTCATCAATTGATGGTTGTTTTGACCTTTTGGCTACTGCAAATAACGCTGCTATGAAGATTTGTGCATATGTATTTGTGTGACTAATGTTTCATTTCTTTTGGGTATATAGTTAGGATTAGAATTGTTGAATCCTATGGTGTAAGGTGGGTGTAAGGTGGTATCTTGTTGGGGTTTTGACTTGCATTCTTACTGGCATCTAAGAGTGAGGGAGTGGGGGAATTGTGTACACCCCCCAAATTGATGTGTTGAAGCCCTAACCCCCAATGTGATGGTATTATGGAGATGGGGTATTTGGGAGATAAAGTCATAAGGGGTAAGGGTGGATTCCTCATGATGGGATTAGTGCCTTCATAAGAAAAGACACCTGAGAATATGCTCTCTTGCTCTCTCTATCCTATGTGAGGACACAGAAAAAAAAAAAAAAGAAAGAAAGAAAAAAAGAAAGAAAAAAAAATCAGCTGTCTGCAAGCCAGAGAGAAGGCTGTAACCAGGAGCTGAGTCAGCTAGCTGCTTGATCTTAGGATTCCCAGCCTTCAGAATGGTGAGAAATAAATGTGTTATTAGAGCTAAGCAGTCTGTGATAATTGTGTTGTAGCAGCCCAAGCTGACTACTGTACTACCTAAGAAACCATTGTCCAGCCCAAGGTCAAGAACATTTACTCCTATGTTTTCTTCTAAGAGTATTATAGTTTTATTTTTCTCTCTCTTTTTAAAAAGATCTATTTATTTATTTTAGCTGGGAGGGGCAGAGGGAGAAGGAGAGAGAATCTCAAACATACTCCACCCTGAGGGCAAAACCCATCTCAGGGCTCTATTTCAGGACCTTTGAAAAGAGGGGTCTGAGAGCTGGAGCCAAGCCAAAACCAAGAGTCGGAGGCTTAACCAACCGCACCACCCATGAGTCCCAGTGTTATCTCTCACATGTAGGATGATGATCCATTTTGAGAATTTGGTTGGTTCTGCATTAGGGGTCCACCTGCAGTAATTAGCTGTGGCCAGGGAGGTGAAGTCTCGTGGTCTGCAGAAGTGTCTTTGCTGGGACTGTGGGCAGAGCTGGAACACTAAGAAGAGGATTCTCCCAGAAGCAGCCTCTGAGGCAGGGATTTGAGTGCAAGTGATTTATTAAATGCTCCAGGAGGGTGAGGGAGTGGGGGAAGCAGTATCATAAGGGGAAGAAGCCCATGAAAGTGGGGGGGGATTTCAGTTGAAGTCCAAACCTCTGCTTGACCCCTCGGGGAGCCCTGGATTATAAATTGCATTTGGGAGTGTGCAGCTCTTTGCAGGCAAGAGAAGTGGAATTTGTAACCTTGTACCAGCCGGTCACTGCTGGAGGGTGGGCAGGGGATGAGAAGAAAACTCCCTGACCTGGAACTCAGGGTGTGTGGATTGGTGTGGAGCAGCTCCAGGAGCCCAAGTGCAAGTGTCCAGAGAAGGTTGCAGCAACAAACAATTAGTATCAAAGTACACAGAAGCTGAGGGTGGGCACACTGCGTGGGGAGAGGGGATCAGAGTGCAGGGGCTGAGGACGTCCTCCCCCTGATGAGGCACATGAACCAACAGACTACGTGACATCAGAGGTGTGCGGATGAAAGTGCTTGGGCGGTTATGGGGAGAAGGGGTTTTCTTCTCTTTTTCTGCTCTGTTGCCTGATGAGAATTTTATTGTGACTTCCAGAAAGGTAGAAGTGCCCTTAAAAAGTTCCAAGAGTCCCCTGAAGGTAGATAGAAATCACCCTTTTGAGACAGTACTGGGACTCTTCTGATCAGGGAGTGGCCTCTCAAATCTGTGGTCATCTCACAGGCCCATTGTGTCCCGGTTCCCTGCTGGCCGCCGGCTGCTTTCTCACCCAGAGGAGGTGGAACCTGCTTGCTGGCGAGTCTGGGGTAGACCTTATCGATTTCTGATATCTGTCTGCGCCCAGCCCCCGGGTACTGAGTGCAGTCCCTACCACCTGTTACCTTGCCAAGTGCTATCCCTTCCCTGCCACACCCCAGATAACGAGGCTGGCTGTTCTACCTCTTTAAGAAGCTCATTTCTAAATCTAATCCTGGTGGATGATGGGTAGATGGAGCGATACACTTAACGAGTCTCTAATGTGGACAATTATAACCTGGAATACGGCTTGGCTGAGTGCTCTCCCACTCAGGTGCACAGACTGATTCAGTAACACACACCCACTCACAGTGATACTCCTGTGTCTGAGAAAATGCCCTGCCCAGGCCTCACGGGAAACAGACCCGAGCTGTGTGTGTGCATGCAGCCACGGGCCCGCAGACGCCCACGGGCCCTCCCACGCTCTCAGAATGTTCCCTACCGTACATGTGCTGGGTGCGTCTTCCCAGACAACACCCCTTTTTACAAAGGACCTGCCCGCCGAGCTGCTGGGATGGGTCACAGCAACTGTGTTCGCAGCACGTGATCCTGTCCCCCCTCCTGCCAGGCATGGCTCAGGCACCGGATGGTCACTTGCCCTTGGCGTCCAGAAGTACAAATGCTTTTAGGGATTTTTTGGTGGTGAGAAGCAGAACCAACCTAGGAGTCAGAGGTATCTGCCGAACACGACAGCAGGATGGGCAGATGGGGGGGGACTAGTGCTGAGACCGGAAGGCATCCTCAACGCAGGCAGCTTGTCTTCCCTTCTCCCTTTTTCTCTTCAGGACAGGAAAGGTTTTTCATCTCTCAGCTGCTTCTCTTTTCTCTCTGGCTGAATTACCTGCACTCAAATCACTTGGAGCATTTATTAAAATTCAGAGCCCCGAATCTCTGAGAATAGAGCCAATGAAACTACATTATTAACAAACGCCCCAGGTGATCCTTTGGTATGATAAGGACCATTCTGAGGGGCTGCAGAATTCAAGCATCGGTGAGACAAGCTCTTCTGTTTACACCAGCAACTAACTAAAATACACATGCCTGTCCCAATCCCGAATTCTCAGACTGAGAAGCCAACTGATGCAGCATGAGTCCGATGTCCCAGTCCCACAGGCTGTGGCTGTCGGTGAGGGGGATGGTTGGTCCAATCGGAAGGTACAGACTCTGGGGAAACAGACCAACCTGTCTGTTACAGCAGGTCCCAGTTCCTTATAATTAGTTCCCTTCACTTAAGTGGGATTGGGTGAGCTATTTGTACTCAAATGACTCCTATGGCACAAGTCCTCAGAAACACCCAGGCACACGTTCTCATTGTGTACACACGCATGCACACACACACACACGCATGCACACGCACGCACACACACACATGCACACACACGCACACACACGCACGCACACGCACGCACACATACACACATGCACACACATGCACACACACGCCCATCAGCTGACAAGTACACACTCACTGTCAAGGTCACCGTGGGAGAGGGTTGTTCTGGTAATGATCTCTTTGCAGCTCAGTAAGACTATAAAAAAGGTGGGGGCTCTTTATTAATTATATATCTTACATTCAATGAAACATAATATTTAATTTAAATGATTGCAGGAGACGGCTTTGATACTTTGATTCACTTCCCAGAACACATGGTTCCTCTCCCTCCATGGCCGGCTGAGCTGATGTCTCCTGATGAAAGACCAACCTAGTTCTGACCCTTTTCAAAAATTTTGTCCTAGAAAATGATGAGCGGCTTCCTTGATGTAGTAAAAAGCCAGCATCACAGCCATTTCACCGGCTTTGAAAAGGAAATGCCAGGGGAAAATATTCATTCTATCTTTTCTAAACAGCAGATTAGAGATGATGCTTAACTGGAATGGGCTGCCTGGAGGAGGCAGGTGTTCCATGCAGATGGCCTCACGAGTGAGTTAATGGTGGACACTGCTTCTTAATCTCCCTGTCCCCAGACTGGCCATATTTCCTGGTCATGGACACACATTCCTTTGCCCTGGGCACTGTCCATATCTGTGAGCTCGCAGTAATCAAAGAGGAACCCTCTTCTGCTGGCTGTGCCCTCAGCAAGTTCTCCAGAGGTGAAAGGCTGGTGACCTGTTGATAAACACTGTAACACTATAAAACCACCTACAAACTCCAACCCTGATGAATCAAGCTAGGAACTCCTCTTCTGACAAGAGCTTCCAGAGTTCAGGTGGCCAGAGGGCTCATGCCCAGCCCCGATTGGAAGAAGGGATTTCAGGATTCTTGCTTATTCGGGAGCTTCCAGTCCAGGGCAGCTGGCTAAGCACATCCTTGGGTTTGCTTCTCTCTCCTTCCTGAAAGACAAGAGACTTGACAGCAAATGTAGGTCAAGTTTGTGTCCAAGATTCTTTTTTTTCCCCCTAAGACAGTGTCTGGGAAGTAGCTGGACTGGGAGTGGTTTAGAACAGGGAGGAGAGAACCTGACACTGTCAGAGGCAGTGGTTGGTGACCCTCACCAGTCATGTGAGCTAGGGAGGCTTAGCCCCACTTTACAGATAACGAAACAGGGACTCTGAGTTGTCACTTGCTAAGGTCATCCAGCTGGTAAGAGGCAGAGCCAGGATTTTAAGCTACACTGTCTGGTTCCAGAGTGCCTCCCTTTTCCATTGTAGCTGCTATTGGAGAAAGGTAAGGTGAGGCTTCTCCTCACCTGGGCTGGTTCCCCCCACTTCTCAGGGCTCGCAGAAGGAGAGGGAGGGCCCAGGCAGGGCCCATGGCTCTGGACCTTCACCAGTGAGCTGCCACATGGCAGGCCACTTTATCCCATCCATTTATTCCATCTCTCCTGTGTCTTCATCTTCTCTCTTTGCAAGTCAATGCCCTCCAATCAATCTGCTGTTAAAGAACAATGACAGGGGGAGGGATAGGGTGGCTGGGTTACAGAAAAAATGAAAATTAATAAAAAAATAAAACAACAGTGAGAAAGAAATGGAAACTCCTTGACCTTCCTAGCTGCCAGCTGTCATTTTATCTCTGTGGCTGATGTGCCTCCCTTCTCAGAAGCTGAGCTCCTCCAGAGTTGTCCTTGTATCATGTCCCCACTTCCTTGCTGTCCTCTCCCTGTCCCATTCCAATAGGCCTCCTCTCCCTGCTCCTCTGAAAGGGTCCCACCATGGCTGCTAATTACCTTCTTGCCGCTAAATTCAGTAGACACTTTCCATTCTCATACTGTTTGGCTTCTCAGCAGCATTGACCTTTTGGCCTCTCAGTGTCTCTTAATACCTTCTTTTTTTTTTTTTTTTTTTTCTTTTTTATTTTATTTTATTTTATTTATTTTTTTATTGTTACTAAAATTTTTTTTTCCAGTGTTTCAAGATTCATTCCCCATTCCCCATTCCCCACACCCAGTGCTCCACGCTTTAGGTGTCCCCAGTACCCACCACCAGGCTCTCCCATCCCTCCACCCCCCTCCCTCCAAGTCCCTCAGTTTGTTTCTGTGTTCAAAATCTCTGTTGTTTCTTTTCCCTCCCTAGATTACCCCAGTTCCCATTTGCTTTCCTTCTGCCACTGTCCTCCAGTTTGCCCCTCATGCACCACAAGTAAGTGAGACCATGCGATACTTGACTTTCTCTTCTTGGCTTATTTCCATGACAACTCATTCTATGGATTTTTCCTCCAGCCTCTTTTTGGGGTTCCTTCTCCATCTCGCCTTTAAATGTCCAGGTTTTTCAGGGCCCAGCGTTAGCCTCTTTCCTTCTGATTCCACATCTGCTCTCTGATCACGCCCACATCCATGGTTAAATACCTCCAGCTGCTAACGGTGTTCCCCGAGCTGTATCTTCAGCCTCAGTGATTTTCCTGAGCTCCAGATCCATGCATCCAACTGTCTATGTAAAGATCTGGCAGATGTTTGTGAAACAGGCCAGATAGTAACTGTTTTAGGTCTGTGAGCTCAATGGTGTCTGTTCGACTCCTCAGCTCTGCTACTGTAGCAGAGACTCAGCCATAGACAATAGGATGACAAATAGGCATGGCCATGTTCCCATAAAACGTGGTATGGACACTGAAATTAGAATCTTATATAATTCTCATGTTAGGAAATACTATTCTCCTTTTGATTTTTGTTAGTCATTTCAAAAGTGTAAAAACCAGATGTGGTCGGTAGACTCTAGTCGGTGGCCCCCTGGTCTACTTGTTGGTCCCCTTGGATGTCTGGTAGGCATCTTGGTACCAGCATGTCCACAGTGTAACTCTGAACTTCCACCTCTAGATCTCAGGGTCCCCAGCTCGGTGAAGGACAACTTCAAATTCACAATAGTTTGTGCAAGAAATTGAAGGGTCATCCTTGATGGATCTTTTTTCTCACTCTGCTGTCAGTGTCCAGCTACCAGGTCTGGTAGATTCTCTCCTAAATACATGCAGAGAATAATATTAGGAAATGTCTGCTCATTCTCTTATACCCCACCAATCTTTTCTTAAATGTCATCTTTCCCATAACGTCTAGCTTGATGTCCTCTCTCCATCCTTGGGCCCTTTACCTTGTTTTTCTTCCTTCCCTTTTTGTATTTGTCACTTGCAAATGTACTGTGGAATTTGCTACATATTATTGTTATTGCTTCTGGCCTGCCTCTCCTGGTTAGAATGCCAGCACTCCAAGTGCAGGGATTTTTGTTTATTTTGTTTACTGCTATGTCCCAAAAACCTAGAGCAGTGGCCAGAGAAGGAACTCAACTAACATGTGTTGCTGAGGTGTAGATTTCTTCATGGGGAAGGACTGGCTGAGACAAATGAAGTCATTGCTATTCATAAACAGGACTCTTCAAAGAAGTGTTTCTTGACCCTAGCCACACACAGAACCATCTGGGAGCTTTGAGGATCCTGCTGTCCAGGCTAAACCCCAGCAGACCCATTAAATCAGCAGTTACTGGAATGGGAACTTCTCAGGTCCCTACAGAGTGCAACCAAGGTTAAGAACCACTGCTTTAAAGCACCTGAATTATAATGGCCATAAAAGCAAATTTTTCATTTACAAAAGTCAGGGTCTGTGGTGGAGAAAAAAGCCTGTGTGGGCTCTGACGATCCCGAGCTCAGAGAACTGGGTGTTTGAGTAGGGGAGAAAGTAGATTACGGCACAGGAGGAGAGGAAAGTTGAGCAGTACTGGGGGCTGGTAGCTCAGTCCCTGTGTCATAGTTTATACTGTGGATAGGCTTGGGGATGGGAAGTTTTGAGAAGCCTTCTTCTTAACCCCTTAACTTTTTACTTGGAAAATAGTTCAGCTTTATAGGGAACTTGAGCACAGTCTTTTCCCACATATCCTTCACCCAGCTTCCCCTAAAATCAATCATGCTGCCAGCCCATAATACAATGAGAGAAACCAAAAAATAAAACCCTGATAAAGTATTGTTAAGTAATCTACAGGCTCTAGTTGAATTTCACCAGGTTTCCCAACAATGTCCCAATCCAGGAGGCCGCACTGCACTTAGTGGTCAGGTGGTCTCCGGTCCGAGATGATTTCTCAGTCTGTCTTTGTCTTTCATGATGTTGACACTTTTGAAAAATACTCATCAGTTGAATCTGTAGAATGTTCCTCAATTTGAGTTTTTCTCTTGTTTTCTTAGGATTGGACTGAGATACGCGTTTTAGGCAAGAATACAAGAGAAGTGATGTGCCCTTCTCCCTGCGTCTTATCGGGAGGGGGTGTTGTCAATCTATTTTATTAGTGGTGGATGTTACACTTAATCACTTGAATAAGGTGGTGTCTATAGGTTTTGGTGGAGGATTCTTTTTTCTCATTTCTTCTAAAATTTCGTGAACATAACCAGTGGAACATTTAGTTCGGGAGAACTTGGATTAGGCTCTCATTCCACCTCCCCCAGAGACTCCTTCACTTGCAGTGGTTTGTGAAGGGGCCAAGCGGGTGGGTATTCTTGCCCCTGGAGAGGGGCCAAGCAGGTAGCTGACAATGGAGAGCTCACATGGCTACTGGGGACCCTGGGGCAGAAGCACCGGGAAGGACAGTTCCAGTGCAGGCTAGAGTTGGCATCAATCTCAGAGGATTGATGGGGCCAGCCATAGCAAAAATGGGTGAATGGTCAAAGGGGAATAGACCACTCTACAAATCTTCCTCTACTTATGAAGGAGTTACTTCCCAATGAATCCAATGTAAGTTGAAAATATTATATCAAAAATGTATTTGATACACCTAACCTACCAGGTATCATAGCTTAGCTTAGCCTACCTTAAACATGCCCAGAACACTTACCTTAGCTTACAGTTGGGCAAAACCATCTAACACAAAACCCATTTATAATACAGTGTTGAATATCTCATGTAATTTGTCGAAAGTGAAAAAGAGAAACACAACGATGGTATGGTTGTAGAATGGTTCTAAGCGTATCCATTGTTGACCGCCATGATGGCTAGCCTGATCAGGAGCTGCGGGCTCAGTGCCCAGCACTGTGACAGAGTACGGTGCCACTTGGCTGCTGATCCAAATTCAAAATTCCAAGCATGGTTTCTACCGAATGTCTATTGTTTTTGTACCATGATAAGATCAAAAATCGCTAAGTTAAACCATGATAAGTTAGAGGCTGTCTGTACACTTAATCTGCTGGGAACATAGACCACTTGTCACACCAATGGACAGTGTTACAGGAACGGATTGAGGGCCAACACAGATGGCCGGACTGGCCTCATTGCTCCTCAGTGCTCAGCAAGAACCAAAAGACAACATACAGACCAGGAGTCGCTTCCTTGGTTCCATAATATTTTCCAAACCGTGCTAGCTCTCGTGTGTGCTTTTTGCTTCATGTCCCTTTCTCTATTGTCATTACATGATGATATGAATCATTGCTTGATGATGATTAGCTATTTAAACTGTAAGGTCTATGAGGGCAGGAACCATATCTGTGTCCCTAGAGCCTAAAACAGTGCCTGGCATGCAGGAGTGGATATTTATTGAGTGAATGAAAAAACACGGATAAACGGGAGTCATACCTTTGGTCCTGGCCTGAGGGGTTGGAGCAGGATTCTAGACATGGAATCTGCTTGCATTGCCCACCAAGATGCTGTGGGAAGGAGGGAATTCCTCCTCTCAGGTACCCTTAGGACAAGGGACCACACACACTTTTGCTCAGTTTTGCCGATTTGTATGTGTCTGGGCTTGTCTCCACATGAGCAGGCAATGCATGGGATTGGTCAGCCTGGGACACAGTGGTAAGGGGCTGGCTCCTTGTCACACTGCAACCTTTGGCACCTCAGCATCCTCCACTCTTGGCTCTCTTGACCCCCAATGGGACCTCGTCCTGGCCAGGCGCTCTCCCAGCTCTCTTCATCCCCACCCTGTCCTTCCCTTTGGCTGTAGGACTTCCCCCACCTCCCTCTAGCAGGGGCCCCTGCCTTCCTTCCTCCGGACCCATAAAAAATGACTTTGGTCTCAAGCAGTAGGCTGCCTCTTTAACGGGGGAGATGCCGTTTGGCGGAATGGAGCCTCCAGGCTGGGGTGGGGACAGAGCCAGCCCGCACAGACAGCTTTGCTTTTCCAGATGATGCATGAAGCTGCATCAGCAGATTTCGGCTTTTTATGAGGACATATATGACTCCCTAAAGAAGCCTTACAGAGAGGGTAGGGGGAAGGAGGGGAGCAGGGAGAAGAGTAAAGGAGCATAATTCTCAAATTTCAGGGAGCACTGCTCAGACTCTGTCCTTTCTGCCATCTTCCTGTCCCTTCATCCGAGTCTTCAGGTGCAGCAGTGGTGCTGGGTGCCTGACACACCCATGTGCACAGCGTGAACATGCAGACTTACCCTCACCACCGTCATCCTCAGGTCTGCTGTGCTCTTCTGCCTTTCCCACCGCTTGTCATCCTGCTTGCTCCTGCCCCCTGCCCCGCATTAGCCCGCATCTCCATCATCCCTTCCTCAGGGACCCCCTGGTCCAGCCCCTGGTACAATGCTCTCAGAGCACCCCTCACCATGCCCCAGCCCCCTTTTGGTGTTTTCTGTAGTGGAATTCAACATTCATTTGTGTGTTTCTTTAATTAATACGTGCCTCCCCTAGTAGACTGTAATTTTCAAGTGACAGTCACAGTTTTGTTCTGTCCTCTGTACTTATAGCACATTACCTGGTACAAAGCAGGTCGTCATTAAATAATCACTGAATGAATTACAGGTTTTCCCCCTGCTCTCTGAAAGTAGAATTTCTATGACCACTTGTGAAAGCCGAAATGGTGTAACACAAGAAGCAATGACCATTAACTTATAGGGAAGCAGTTTTGAGCATTCTCAGACCCCAAAAGTAATCCCTCTTTGGCTTTTCTGATACGAGGCCACAGCTTGCTAATGGATGCACAAAATAAATTGAGATAAAGCACTGATGCTCCTAGGTACAGGGCGGTGCTCCGGCGGCCCGCTGCTGTGGTGCTGATGTCACTCCCGGGGATGGGGCGCAGCAGGGCGGGGGGCCGTGCTACTCCCTGACGTCACTCCCGAGGAAGGGGTGCAGCGGGGCTGGGGGCCGCGCTACTCCCTGAAAAACAAACACCTCACACTGTTTCTTATCTTTGCCTATTTTCATGACAGTGGAAGTCCTGTTTGGACTTTCTTCCGTTCGTGGAAGCAGGTGTGGATGTAAGTGTCTCATAAAAGCGAAGTGGTGTACCCTGAACTTCCCGAAGGTGGAGGATGCCTGTGAGGGCTGCGGCGGGCAGCTTCTGAAACTGCCTCCAGGACCCATGTCTTGGCAGCTGTGCCTTGTGTAGCGCCCTCCCATGAGGGGCCGAGCCTCGTGATCATTTCAGTGAATAAATGTGGCGGAAATGATGGATGTCACTCCTGAAATTAGCTTGGAGAAGACCATGACCCTCCTCTCTCTGTCTCTCTCGTCTTGACTTGCTTGTCCTCATGAGCCAGTTGCCTTGCTGTGAACTGCTCTGTGGGTGGCCTCCAGGTGACAGCAGGCGGGGAGCCAAGGCAAAGAGCAGAACCCTGCCAGTGGCCAGGGAAGCCGGGCCTTGAGGCGGTGTAGACCGGCTGACCCCTTGACGGTCACTCTGTGGAGGACTTGGAGCCCGAGAACCCCACTAAGCCATGCCGATTCCTGACCCACGGGAACTGGGAAATGATGAGTGTTGCTCATTTACGTCACCAAGTTTTGGGGTCATTGTTAATACAGGGGACGTCCATGGCTCTGCCCCCCGCCCCCACCCTGTCCTTGCCAAGTGCACAGACCTGGGCCCTGAGAGGCACTCTGCTTTTGCTCGCCTTTTCTTACAATCCCATCCAGGTGACATCTCTTCAGTAATTCTCCTGCTCCAAGCCAGAGCTCTGGGCCCACTTGGAAAGCACTACCAGGTCTGCCACATCCTCTCATCCTTACCACCCCTGCCTAGCTCCATGGCCCGGCTGAGGCCAGAATTCCCAGTTGTCCAGCAATCTCGTGCTAGCAGCTCCGTGTGAAGGCAGAGGCTATCTCCACCTTGAGGGGAGCAGCAGGAGATGGGCAATTGCAGGGGAGGTTGCCCCTCGCACAGCCCCCAGTGCCCACCCCTCTGCCCCACACAAGGCCTGCCTATGCTCCCCTGGCAGCTCAGCCCCTCTCCTGCCAGCAGGGAGGGAATTAAAGGGGCTATTTACAGCCTGGAGCCCTCCAGGCAGCTGTGGGAGTGGCAGCATGCACTCCCTCCCAGGCTGGTAGCTGGCTGGGCAGCAAGAACATGGTGGCCCCTAACCAACAGGAAATCCCTTTTCTCCTCACATTGTCCATCCCAGCCTCCCAGAGGGAAGACTCTCCTAGCCCAGGACTCACAAGATCCTTCCCTGGGAATCACTTGTAGGAGTAGGATCACTGCATGTGCCAGTGGAAAATGCTCACATTTCTGGTACTGGACAGGGGGCTGATTTCTGTGGGAAGGACAGTTGCAGGACATCTGAAGGCATTTGTGTCTTGCATTCTCAGGCCTTATACTCTCCTTGCCCCTGCTTTCTTTGGGCAAAATATAGAGAGGAGAGAATCAGAGCTCTTCTATCAGGGAAAATGAGTAGCACAGGCAGGTTGAACACTGAGTCATCTGGAGGGATCTTGAGGGTCCTCTGAGGCTATTTGCTTAGCTTAGACCTCAGGCTTTGGGCAAGGCCAGTGGCCCTCAAGTTATGCTTCCCATAGGCAGAGCTGGGGAAACACTCCCAGCTGTTGATCTTGCCTATCACCCTTAAGGAGCCTGCTGCTTCTGTCTTCAGAGAGGGTATTGGGTTCACAATCTGAGAGGCTCTCATTGGCACCAACACAGTCATAGACACTGGCTGGCGAGAGTTGCAGGGGGTGCTGGAGTCTTGGTTGAAAAGTAAAGTTGAGGGGCACCTGGGTAGCTCAGTCGGTTAAGCATCCAACTCATGATCTCAGTTCAGGTCTTGATCTCAAGGTTGTGAGGCCAAGCCTAATATTTAAAAAAAGAAAATAAAAGTTGAGATGGTTTTCAATTATTATTGGTGAATCTTGCCATGTGTT
>PITA01004305.1:62342-125801 GCA_004023965.1 Spilogale gracilis
CCATCCATCCATCCATCCATCCATCCATCCATCCATCCATCCATCCATCCTCTGTCTACTTTTTTACTTTCTCTCATCAATGGCCAAGTGGCCCTGTGGATCAAGGAACTCATGGTCTAGTTCAGGTGCCCCAAATCACAAATGGTGGCTGTGGGGCAGGTGGTGCTCTCTAGTTGGTATCAGAGGGGTTGTAGGTGCTCAAACCCTGTGTCTGCTCAAACCCACGCCCTTTATACCTATTTTCCAACCTCCCAAGGACTTCCAGGTCCTAGGCTTTCCACTTTGAGCCTCTCAGCCTCTTCCTGTCCTCCCTTCCCATTTCTGCAACTTTCTAGGAGCCTCTATTCTGTTGTTCTACAGTCCTGAAAACCCCAGTTGCATTTGGCATCAACCACTTGCCTTCCTCATGTCTGCACTGACACTCTGAGCGCTGCTCCTTCGTGCACTAGGGCTATTATACACCCATGGTCTCCAGCCAGTTGGTCCCTCCACATGTCTGGTAATTCCTTCATGTTTCTGTAGAGCCTTATGCTTCCTGTTCTCCATACAGGACATCTCATTCTTTTCCACAAACCTCCAACCCCACTGTTCCCCTATCTGTTGTCTCAGAGGCTCCACCAACAATCTTCCCGCTACCACTTCACAGATAAAATCCCCCCAACTTCCTGTTATCCCACCTTAGACCTGTGGGAACCTGCGTCTGTGTATCCCTCCTACCCTCTGGTTACCATTGGGTCTGTGCTCTAGACTCCAGTCCCTCTCATCTTCCCTCTCTTCATTTATAGCTGCAATATTTACCTCCCCATCAGCCTCTTACCATCAACATTTAAATACGCTCAAGTCTTTGTTGTCTTAAAAAAAAAACCAAAAAACTTTGTTGACCTCACTGTGTCCTCTCTGTCATCCCAGCTCTTGTCTCGTTCACAACCAAGCTTCCTGAGTGTCTCCTACACTCACATACACATTCCTTGCTTATGCTGCAACACCTTCTGCCCCCTCTTGTCCACTGAGATAGCGTTCCTCAAGATCACTAACAATGTTCGAGTGCCAAACCTAGTGGACTCTTCCCATTTCTTTTTCATGTAATCTTTCAGCACCACCTGACATCATTGACCACTCCCTTCTTATGAGTCTTGTTCCCTTGGCTTTCATGACCTTGCTTTCCCATTTTCTGTCCATCTTTCTGGCCACTCCTCTTTCGTCTTTCCTCCCTCCCTCCCTTCCTTCCTTCCTTCCTTCCTTCCTTCCTTCCTTCCTTCCTTCCAAGATTTTTTTTATTTATTTGAGAGAGAGAGCATGCACAGCAGTCAGGAAAAGGGCAGAGGCAGAGGGAGAAGCAGACTCCCTGTTGAGCATGGATCCTGACACAGGGATTGATCTCATAACCCTGAGAGTCATGACCTAAGCAGAAATCAAGAATCATCCTCAACTGACTGAGCCATCCAGCAACTCTGGCCTCTTCAGTTTTCTTTAATGCTTTCTCTGACTGTTGCTCAAATGTTCCTGCTTTCTGGGACTCTGTCCTACTCCCTCTTGTTAGGCTACATGCTTTAGCATCTAATCTGTTCTGTTAGCATTGAATCTTGATGATATATATATATATATATATATATAGTGAAGATTTTTGGTTGCTAATGATAGAAGCTCAATTCACACTAGTTCAAATAAAAATAAAGAGAAATGTTGGCTAGTATAACAGGCAACTTTAGAGGTGGCGTTGACTTTGGACACTTGATCTGACTCAGATGATGTTGTCAGACCTCTCTCCTCCACGTTCTCTGCTGGTTCTGTTGCTCTGTCTGTTGGCCTCATTCTCGTCTGTTGCAGACAGGATCCCTATGCAGAGGGGATGGGGCAGAGAAGTGGATTAGACAGCCCAAGAGAACCCAGATCACCATTCAGGAGGAAAGAAAGAACTTCCATCTCCCAGTATTGTTATTTCATTCCCAGGAAAGGGATCTGTTTAATCCAGCTGGAGTCACATGCCTACCGTGTGGACCACTCAGTGAGTTTGGGGTGGCAGTGGTGATCTGTGATTCCTAGTCCCCTAGGACCGCAGTGAATCATACAAGTATAGCTTTCTAAAGGAAAAGTAAGGTATCATAACCAGAAGAAGAGAAAGAAGTACAGAAGGGACAAGATAGATATTCACTATAAGTTATTCTCCAGTCTAGATCTTTGCCCGGTGCTTCAGTTTGAGCCATGTGATAGATATCTCTGCTTGGATGTCTCAGACTCAACCAGTCTTTGCATGAATATCCTGGGAAATATATCCTGAATCAAATGCATATGTTAAGGGGCACCTGGGTGGCTCAGTTGGTTAGGCGACTGCCTTCGGCTCAGGTCATGATCCTGGAGACCCGGGATCGAGCCCCACATTGGGCTCCCTGCTTGGCAGGTAGCCTGCTTCTCCCTCTCTCACTCCCCCTGCTTGTGTTCCCTCTCTCGCTGTGTTTCTCTCTGTCAAATAAATAAATAAAATCTTTAAAAAATGCATATGTTAAGACTTTATTAGGGAGCATACTTTCAGGGTAACAAAGAGAGAGAAGAAAGGTAAATGAGGAAGGGAAAGAAGGAAGCAAATATCAGGTGATGTGTTACTGAGTGTTGTGAGTTGAACCAAGTCCTTCAAAAAGATATGCTGAATTCCTAACCCCCAGTACCTGTGAATGTGACCTTATTTGGAAATAGGGTCTTTGCAGATAAGGGGAAGTTTTACTGGAATAGGGTAGGTCTTAAATCCAATTTGTTTGGGGTCCTTATGAGAAAAGGAAAGGACACGCAGAGACACAGGCATAGAGAGGAGAAGGTCATGTGAAGACAGAGGCAGAGACTGTGGCATTGCTACTACAAGCCAAGAGAATTTGGGGCCACACAAGCTGCTAGACGAGGCAAGGAAAGGGCTCTCTCCTAGAGCCTTCAGAGGTAGCACAGTCCTGTTGTTCATTTCAGACTTCCGGCCTCCAGAACTTTGAGAGAATGAATTTCTGTTGTTTTAAGCCACCAGGTCCTTTGTTATGGGAAAGCACCACACCGAATTAGCCACAGTTTCATTAAAAAATGCAGCCAGTCGGGGCACCTGGGGGGTGCAGCTCACTGGGCATCCAACTCTTGGTTTCGGCTCAGGTCGTGATCTCAGGATTGTGATATTGAGCCCTGTGTCCAGCTCCACACTCCGTGGGGAGTCTGCTTGAGATTCTCTCTCTCCCTCTGCCCCTTCCCCCAAGCTATCTCTCTCTCTCTCTCTCTCTCTCTCTCTCTCTCTCCTCCTCCTCTCTCAAATAAACAAATAAATCTTTATTTAAAAAACTGCAGCCAGTTGCTTGTGCACATGGAATGTTGTCTAGACAGGACTTACAGAAGAAGCATGCCTAGGAATACTCCTTTGGGATAGGAGACATGAAATTCCAGTGGTTTCTTCCTTTCTCCTGTACTCCATGGGTCAGCTTGGCTTCATGAGTATTAACTCTCATGCATTTCTGGGGTGTGCTAACTGGCCCCTCCAGGCATCCACTGGAGAAGCTAGAGCACAAGCTTCCAGTTTGGTGTTTCAGGTAAATTTAATTGATCAGAGAAGCCATAGCTTGGAATGGGTCCAGCCAGTTTAAGAAAGGGTGGAGCTTGAAGGATTATTCATGTAGACAGAGTGGGATGAGGCAGGGAAGCTGCAAGGCATCATGGTATACAGGGATCTGGAGACAGTGCATCATCTGGGAACCTGCTGGACAAGCTGCAGGACCTGGGTGGAACAGAATAGGCCGTAGGCGACAGCTGCCCGGGGAGCATGTAGAGAAGGTTCACGTCCACCCCCTGTCTGCCCCAAAAGGAGCCAGTGCCCTTGCTGTGGCTGCATGAGAAGCAGTTCAAATAGCTGAAGAGAACTGCTCCCAGACCAACCTGATTTGGGATAAGGCCAGTGGGCACCAGTGACGGCAGCTGGGCAGTCCCCGTTGGACAGGTGACTAGGTCTGGGGGGCCAGGTGGGGATGAGCAGATCTTGGGGTGTGTATATAACAGGATCTGGAATAACGCCCAAGCTGCATTTATCCTCACCTCTCCCAAACCCAAGCCTGCTATTTCTGTGCTTCCTGACTGAATAAACTGAGCCAGAACATGTAGAGTTGTCCTTGACTTTTCCTCTCTCTCCCACGTTCAATCCACTGCCCAGTGCAGTCAGTCTGCCTCCAAGGTATCTCTAGATGGTGACCAACTTCTTTCCATTTCTGTTACCAACAGCTTACCATTTTCTCTAGCTGGGATATTACAGTAGCCGCCAAATGGGCTCCTTATCTTTTGTCTTTATCTATCTCCAAAACGTGCCTCTCCCTGCAGCCAGCACGATCTTCCTGAAACACAATCTAAACCACGTTACACCGACAGACAATTCTTCAAAAGCTCTTCATTAATCTTAGACATTTCTCTCCCTTTTAAAAAATTTTTTTGATTATGTATTTATTTATTTGAGAGAGAGAGAGAGAATGCAAGAGAGCACAAGAAGGGGGAGGGTCAGAGAGAGAAGCAGACTCCCCACTGAGCAGGGAGCCCAACATGGGACTCAGTCCCTGGACTCCAAGATCATGACCTGAGCTGAAGGCAGCCGCCCAATCAACCGAGCCACCCAGGTGTCCCTCTTCATTGATCTTAGGATAAAGATCCAAACACAAGGGCCCTGAATACTCGGGCTCCACTGAATCTCTTGCTTCTTGTCTTTCTGCTTCCCATCTGGCATGCTCCATCGCAGCCACTCTGAATTTATTTTAGCCTTTCTACCATGCTAGGCTCTCACTTCATCTCTCCGTTCATTCGCCCAGCAAGTGCCCGGTGAGTGCTTACTATGTGCCAGCACTGTTAGAGGCCCCTGGAATATAGCAGGGATGCTCTTCCTCTTAAGCCTTTGCATACGTTGTGCCTCCTGCCTCATATGTTCCCTGTGGCAGATAATGGGCACTGGTTCCTCAAGATCTTCTCTCTTGTCTTGCTGTGAGAGAGCTTGGAAAATAAAAAGACTGTTTCCCAATCTTCCTTGTAGGTCGAGGACACACACAGTTCTGGCCAATGAGATCAAGGCAGAAGTCAATCCAAAGGACATCCTTTCCTGAATAATAATTCTCATGAAGGGCCTTTTGCCTTTCCCTCTTCTTTCCACCTAGAATATGCATGTACAACCTAGAGGTAGAGGAGCTGTGCTGAAACTATGAGGGGGCAAGAATGAGGAGAGCAGCTTCCATGCTAAGGAGAGTGAGTAGAAATAGGGAAGAACCGAGTGCTGAGGGCACTCTGCACAGCCATGCAGGTTGTACATTGCACAACTCTAGAGGGCACCATGATCATAGACTGTGATATCCTTTAGCTGCTGCACTCGTCCTAGCTCTGGTCTAACTTCCAAAGGGAGTGGAGTGGAAGGAAGGCAGGAAGCTCTGAATTCTGTAAATTAAGAATTTCCCCAAACCTCTCCTGCAACTAAACTGTTTCCATAATCCTTTATGACTAGGTTTTTGAAACTTAGAGGCTGAGAACTGACTCCATCCTTCCCTTTGTCAGCCTCGACCTAAGGCAATAAAGGATGACTTGCTTAGTTCAGATGGGGAAAGAAATCTGTGCTGAAGGAAAGAATGAGGAAGAGGTAGAATTCATTGGTTAATATTTCAAGCCACTACCCTGCAGCAAGTGTACACAAGAGAGGTCTGTGCCATCTCTGATCTCTTCTTCCTTGGCTGCCCCAGACCTTAGCCTTGATCTAAAGGCTTTTCCACTTACCAGTGATATGGAAACAAACATTTATATTCCATACACTCCTCTGCTCAGCCTGTAGCTTAAAGCAGATTATAAACAGATTCCCCTCTTTCCAGGGAGCCCAGGCCAGATGACCAGGCTCTAAGAAAGCATCTGCGTTTGTTAATTAAAGTTTTTCCTTTGTTAAAAAATAGAATTTGGGGGGGTGCCTAGTGGCTCAGTAGGTTAAGCCTCTGCCTTTGGCTCAGGTCATGATTGATCCCAGAGTCCTGAAATCAAGCCCCGCCTCAGGCTCCCTGAGCTGAGCAGGGAGTCTGCTTCTCCTTCTGCGCCTCCCCCCTGCTCATGTTCTTTCTCTGTTTCGCTCTCAAATAAATAAAATCTTAAAAATATATATAATTTGGGGAGATGTTTGGAAGTATGAAATCTTTCCATAAGGGGTTGGTTAAGAGCCAGGGACCCTGCAGGGCCTGCTCCACAGGCTATTTCTGGGCACCCCCCTCTTTGTCTCTGCTGGGCATCCAGGTCCCACTGACCTCCTGCTCTCCTTGGCTGGATGCCAAACCTACAGGATGCAGAGACATCTGTGGATACAATTAAGGACCAAATCGTTAGTCAGAGACAGCATCTGCCCCCAGGAGAACTGTGCTTGTCCCACAGTATTGACTCCTGCCTCTCCCCCAGCCATGTGGAGGGCTGGGAGAGCCCTGGTGACTGGGCTGGCGTCCTCCCTGGCTCTCAGGCTCTCAGCGCTCGACTGTGCCATCACCTCTCAGGTTCTTAGTGGTCACACTTTGTGATCAGGAGGAAGGAGCAAGGTCAAGGAGGCACCGTTCTGGGTATTTTTGACAGGCAAATAAGAACCTCAAGTTACGCTAGCCACCCAAACCTCTTCTTCACCAACCAAGGGAGACTGATGACTAGAAAGTACTCATCAGACCCTTCAGGGTTGTTCATTTCAAGAGCCTAAACTTCACCTCCCTCTCCGCTCTTCCGTTGGACTTTGCGCCCTCCCAGGATCCACTGCCGCGCTCATTTCACAACCTAGTTCTTGCCTTTTTTCAGCTTCGCTATAAATAACACCACTAAATATTTTACTATAAAAAATCGATACATTTTGCCATAATAAAAAGATCACTATATTTGTGATCCTCAAACTTCGGTGTGCTCGGCACTTGCTTAGTGGCGACCTGGTGGTGGTCTGAGCTGCACTCCTGGACCTTCTGACGTGGGGCATTCTCCTCCCAGGCCAGGGACAACGGAGGGCTCCAAGATCCTCAGCTTACATGCTCAGATGTTCTGATCTGGGTCTAGGGTGGGTCTGAACATCTCTATCTTTAACAAGCTGTATTTGTAGTGACTCCCTGGGCAACTGAGGAGCTCACTGTCCGTGCCTAGGATGTGACCGATCAGAGCTGCAGCCGCCCTCCCTCCTTGGGGTGGGTATTTTAACGTTCTGTTAATCTCATTGTGTTCTCTTTCCTTCATAAGTTAGAAGTACCTTTGATTTGGACCAATTCCATACTTGGTACAGATTACGGGTAATTTTCAATAAATACTTATTGCCCCAGTTACTCTCGTTTAAAATTAGACTTTTGGGCCACCTGTGTGGCTCAGAAAGTTAAGCGTCTGCCTTTGGCTTGGGTCATGATCCCGGGGTCCTGCGATCGAGGCCCACATTGGGATCCCTGCTCGGTAGGGAATCTGCTTCTCCCTCTCCCTCTGCCTGCCCTTCTGCCTACTTGTGATGTCTCTCTCTCTGTGTTAAATAAATAAATAAAATTAAAAAAAATACATGGATACCAGAATAAAGAGACTTGATGTGGGGATATTAAAAAAAAGAAATTAAACTTTCAACTCTGAATCAAACAGCTGCTGGGTACAAGTTCAGTCCAACAGGACAAATATATATATTTATTTATTTTGCTTGCAAAAAATGCATACATGGCGAAAGCACAAATACACAAATATGCTGGTGTGATCTCCATGGATGACGGGCAGTTTTTGTTTTCTTCTTGTTGTTGTTTTCTTAATTTTTTAAAAAGACTTATTTATTTATTTATTTGAGATAGAAATATGGCATGAGTGGGGGCAGGGGAGGGTCATAGAGAGAAGTAGATGTCCCACAGAGCAGAGAGCCCAGCATGGGGCTTGATCCCAGGACCTGGGATTATGACCTGAGCTGAAGGGAGAGGCTTAACTCACTGAGCCACCCAGGTGCCCCGATGGTCAGTTTTTGTCCATTCGTTCAACAGCGATTAAGCAGGAACATAAAGATGTATAATGACCAAGCACCCTACCAAGTCCTGTGTGCTGTGAGCATCAGGTCCTGTGTGCTCTGACCCTCACTTGTGTCCCCAGCCTGGCTTTGCTACCACGGGAGCTCCCAGCCCTGCACCAGCCACACTTGACTTCTGGGCCCTTAAACTTGCCAAGTTACCTTCCACTGGGTCTTTGCTGATGTTATTCCCTTTGCCTGGGATACTCTTACCACCTCCTTCTACTTAATTCCTACCATCATCTTCAGCACTCAGCTCAAAGGATACCACATCCTTAGGAAAATTTCTCCGGTCTCCCCGACCAGGCTAGGTTGGGCTCCCACATTTTAAGATGTCTTAGTTGTGTGTACTTCTCCTTGGCTGCTCTTATATGCCTAATGCATACCGGGCTCTTGGTAAATATTTGTTGAATGAATGGATGCATATAAGCTGAGGATCTTAGAATCCGTGACTTGCTCATGGCCTAGTAGAGGAAACAGATGTGTAAAGTGATCATTATAATAGGTACTATAATGGAGGTACAGACAAGATTCGCTGGAGAAGGAAGAGCAAAGACAGTTTGATCAATATCACCTGTACAGTTGGGCCAGGGAAGATCTTATAAAGAAGGTGATTCTTGGGATGGATTTGGGGGAACCAGGAAATTTCCAGGCATATGAAAGGGCATTCCTGTCTAGAAAACATTGTGATGATTGGCAAAGGGAGTGAAATATAGTGATAAACCTTTAATAGTTTATTACACCTGGAGAGATAGGTTTGGGCTCAGTGGCAGAACTCCATCCAATGTCATTTGGGGGCCAGATTCTACTTTGTAATGAATGGAATTGTGGCACCCCAAAAGCTGTCCAAGTCCCAATTCATCATACCTGTGAATGTGACTTTATTTGGAAAAAGGACCTTTGCAGATGTCACTGAGTTAAGGAGGTTGAGATAAGATCATCTTGGAGCAAGTGGGTGAACCCTAAATCCAATGACAGGTGTCCTTGTAAGAAGAGGTGAGGATACGGGCAGGAAGGCCATGTGAATGCCAAGGAATGCCGAGGATTACTGACAGCCATTAAAAGCCAGAGGAGAGGCTTGGAACAAATTCTCTCTCAGAGCCTCTAGAAGGCACCAGCCCTGCTGACTTCTTGATCTTGGATTTCTGGTCTCCACAACCATGAGAAAAGAAATTTCTGTTGTTTTCCGCTCCCCAACTGGTGATAAATTGGTAGGGCAGCCACAGGTCACTAACACACACCCGCAGGTGCCCAGCCGGAACCCAGCACGGCTCTTGACTGCCAGTATGGGTCACTGGGATCTAGAGAGGGGCTCTAATGAGCGTTGCTCCAAGGTCCAGCTTTGAGATGATTAATGCAGAGGAAAACACAGTCATGATAGATATATGCTTATCCACAACTAATTGGCTATCCATAAGGGCAACATTTTCAGAATTAAGAAAGGGCAGTCTTTCTGGTTAGGAAGAATTTTCCTGAATCCCTTTATAATAACTCCTTATTCTGACTGGGTGAGATCCTGAGGGGTGACTTCATTCTCTTCATGAATTTGGAGGCCTTTATAAAGATAAGCATTTACATGAGTGCCTTCCATGATCTTTTCAGGAGGGAGAGAGAGAGTCATTGGTAAACTTTTATGCCAAGAACTGAAGCAACATTTTTTTCCTGTTCACCAACCATCTTGCCCAAAGCAAATTTTGGGAAGCTCCCATGATGCACCTTTTTGTTCTTTTTTCTTTTTACTTCTTAGAAACGTAAGATTTGTTTAATCTTTGTAATTAACCAGACATACGGGGCTTACCTGTGTTGGGCGGTGGAGTCGGTAAGCAGAACAAAGGTTCTCCAAAGATATCCATGTCCTCATCCCTGGAACTGGTTGGTGACTATGTCAGGTGACGTGGAGGAAGAGGATTAAGATTGCAGATGGAATAAGAGGTGCTAACCAGCTCACCTTAAGATAGGGAGATGATACCGGGTTATCCAGCGAGCCCATTGTAATCCCAAGTGTCCTTGTACGAGAAAGATGAAGGCAGAAGAGTCAGAGTCAGGGTGATGTGTGAGAAGGTGTTTCAACCAGCGTGATGCTGGCCTTGAAGACAGAAGGGGCATGATGTGGAACCAAGAGATGGAGGTGCCCTCTAAAAGCTGGAAAAGGAAGAAAAAAAGACAAACTCACCATGCAGCCTCTAGAAAGGAAGGCAGCTCTTCCAACACTGATTTTAGCCGAGCCAGAACCATCTCAGACTTCTGGCCTCAGACTATAAGAAATGGGTTTGCATTGTAAGTCACTAAGCTGCTGGCGCCCACAGGATGCTGACACAGTTGGGTGGGGAACGGGGACGGGGAAGGCTGGGAGGGATTCCCTCCTGTCTTTCCACACAGCTGCCCCAAGGGGAATGGATGAGACCACAGGGCTGAGCTACCGTCCGTAGCAGTGGTGGGAGGAGGTGACGCAGTGGTAACGGACCCCGACCCATGCCTCGACTGTCAAGAAAACCGACAGGGCCCCTGCCCCGGCTTCCCTGGAGTGTGACTGTCTCAGATTTGGTGATTGCAGCAGGATTCCTTGGGGTTCCAGGCTGGGGATGGCCATGTCCCCATCCGTGTGGCTGCAGTGTGAGGAGATGCAGGGTTCCCCCGTCACAGCCCAGGGAGCGGCCCTGGCGGAGAGCATGGCTCTGGCCGCCACGCCGACCTAAGGGAAACTTCTGCCTGCTGTGGTGTCTCGTTTCTCTGGCCAGGGGCCCTGAGGCTTCCCTGTGTCTGCTCCTCTCCCCCTCTCTCTCCCCTCCACACAAAAGCTTCCTTTATTTATAAAGATAATGCAGATTTAAAGTGAGCTACTTCTACCTTCATCAGATCACACTTGTCATGTTTGAGCTGTGTGGAACCAGGATTTACTACCTCCTAAAACTTCCTGTTGCCTCCAAAGTATTACAACAAAAATTCCAGCAGCCGGAACATTTGCTGTGCTCTAGGGGCATATGAAGTGTTTTATTTAGACCATTTTTAAGGATTCTGTTTCAAAGGTTTTGCATGTGGCATTCAAGCTTATTTTAATGAATATGGACTAGTCTTCTTCCAAGGCCCTCCCAGGCCTGATGAGACATCCTGGAGCACCTGCCTTGACTGGCGCACATGCCCCCCACCCCCGCTCCCCGGGGAGATGCAGAGAAGTGGCTGAACCTGTAGGTGTTCCAGGCATGTCCTTCTGCGTCACTGTTCCCGACAGCTCTCGTCTTCATCTTCTCAAATGTCCCTTGGAGCACTGGCTCCCAGCCTTTTGGCTTGGACTTTGTGAGACCAGTACTGCCTGAATCAAAACTTGTCAGGAATGGCTTTGCCTGCCTGGCCTCAGAGCACCAGGAGCAAAAGCAAGAGAGGAAGGTCTTGTGGGGCTGGGCAGAGTCAGGAGGGCTGGGAACCGCTATGACTAGGTTTGTGCTAGGACCTCCCCAGTGCTGAAGGAAACCGAGGCTGCCCTGCAGCCGTCCTGAAAACTTCCCAGTGATCTGTTTAAGTGTGTGGGCTCTGGATCCAAAGTATTATTCCACCACTCACTAGCTCTGTGACCTTGAAGAAATGACTTAACTTTTCTGAGCTTCCATTTTCCCATTTGTGTATATATAAAATAGTAAGCAGGTAATAAGCATTAGATACAATGGAAATATTATTTTTTCTCTTTTTATGAAATTTTTAAACTTCAATTTAATTAACATATGCTGTATTATTAGAGGTAGAATTTTATAATTCATCAGTTGCATACAACACCCAGTGCTTACATCTAGTGCCCTCCTTAATGCTCATGACTCCCCATCCAGTTCCCCTCCAGCAACCCTCTCTGTTTTCATCTTATTTTATTTTTCCTTCCCTTCCCTAGTTCATCTGTTTTATTTCTTAAATTACACTTATAAGTGAAATCATATGGTATCTGTCTTTCTCTGACTGACTTATTTCGATTAGAAAAATACCCTCTAGTTCTGTCCGCATAGTGGCAAATGGCAAGATTTATTTCCAAAATCTATAAAGAACTTAAACTCAACACCGAAAAACCCAAAAAATCCAGTCAAGAAATGGGCAGAAGACATGAACAGACATTTCTCCAAAGAAGTTATACAAATGGCCCACAGGCATATGAAAAAATGGTATTTTTATTACTTACTCTTATGTTATTTCTATTGTTTTCTATTATTTTCAGTTGGATCCTTTACCTTCAAAAGTCCTAAATCCCAAAGTACTCTCCAGTGATATTCCCCACCCATCTCAGCCCCTCCTTTTCTAGTTCTCCTTCTCTGTTGGTCTGTATTTCTAATAGTTTTATTAAAGTATAACTGACTTCATATTAAAGTGTAAAATTTGGGGGGCGCCTGGGTGGCTCAGTTGGTTAAGCGACTGCCTTCAGCTCAGGTCATGATCCCGGAGACCCGGGATCGAGCCCCACATTGGGCTCCCTGCTCAGCAGGAAGCCTGCTTCTCCTTCTCCCATTCCCCCTGCTTGTGTTCCCTCTCTTGCTGTATCTCTCTCCATCAAATAAATTTAAAAAAACCTTTAAAAAGTGTAAAATTTAATCTATTTTGATATATGTGTACAATCAGGAAATAATCACTACAATTAAGATAAAAAAATATCCATTGTTCCCAAAAGTTCTCAGTGGCAATCCCTCCTGTCCCCTCCTCCCTATCTTATATTACCTATTCCCAGTCCTCAGGCAACCTCTGTCAATATAGTTTGCATTTTGTAGAATTTT
The DNA here is from genome assembly GCA_004023965.1 of Spilogale gracilis. Lineage (NCBI taxonomy): Eukaryota > Metazoa > Chordata > Mammalia > Carnivora > Mephitidae > Spilogale > Spilogale gracilis. Next base: position 75,099 of record PITA01004305.1, read on the forward strand.
ATGTAAATAGAGTCATGCAATATGTATTCTTTTTTAGTCTGGCTTATTCCACTTGGCATAATTATTTTGAGATTCATCCATGTTGCTGCACGTATCAGTGGTTCATTCGTTTTTAGTGCTGAGAGTGAACTTATTGCATGAATATATCATAATTTGTTTATTCACTTACTCATTGATGGACATTTGGGTCATTTCCACTTTTTAGCTTGTTCAAATAAAGTTGTTATGAACAACATTCATATCCAAGTCTTTATATGAACATATGCTTTCATTTATTTTGGTTAAACATCAAAGAGTGGAACACATAAGTCATATGGTAGATATAAGTTTAACATTTCAAGTAACTGTCAGACTGTTTTCTGAGTGGTTGCATGATTAACATCCCTTACTAGCAGTGTATGGAACTTCCAATTGCTCTACTTTGTCACCAAAGCTTGGGTGATCAGTCTGCTTTAATTATAGATATTCCAATGGAGTTAGTGGTTTTCATTTGAATTTCCCTAACAATTAGTGATTAATGATGTTGAACATATTTTCTTGTACCAACTTATATTTTCTTTGGTGAATTGTCTCTTCAAATCTCTTTTCTATTTTAAAAATTGGGTTGTATATTTTCTCATTACTGAGTTTTGACAGTTCTTTATATATTACAGATACAAATCTTTATCTGATACAAAGATACAAATCTTTATTTATCTGATATTTTTCTCTGAAAATACTGTCTCCAAGTCTGTGGCTTGTTTTTCATTTCTCTTCACAATGTCAGTCAAAGAATAAAAGTTCTTAGTTTTGATGATGCCCAGTTTTTCAGTTTTCTCTTTTTATGGATTGTGCTTATTTGACTGTATCAAAAATGTCTTTGCCTAAGCCAAGTTCATGAAGATTTCTCCTGGGATTTATTCTAAAAGTTTATAGTTTTAAGTTCCATGTAGGTTTATGGTCAATTTTGAGTTCATTCTGTAGATAGTATGAGGCGAGGATTGAAGTGTTTGTTTTGGTTTGTTTTTGTTTTTATGTGGGTATTCAGTTGTTTGAGACTACTGTTAAAAACTCATCCTTTCCACACTGAATTGTTTTGTACCTTCCTTGAATATCCATTGGCTAAATATGTTATGGGGCTGTTTACCAATTCTGTGCTGCTCCATTGATTTGTCATCTTGATCACTTACTATAGCTTTAGAAATCTTGATATCTGGTAGTATAAGTTCTCCAACTTCTTTTTCAAAGTTGTTTTAGTTATTCTTTTTTTTTTAAAAGCTTTTATTTATTTGACAGAGAGAAACACAGCCAGAGAGGGAACACAAGCAGGGGGAGTGAGAGAGGGAGAAGCAGGCTTCCCGCCAAGCAGGGAGCCCGATGTGGGGCTTGATCCTGGGACTCCGGGATCATGACCTGAGCCGAAGGCAGTCGCTTAAACAACTGAGCCACCCAGGCGCCCCAATTTACATAAAATTCTACAAAATACAAACTATATTGACAGAGGTTGCCTGAGGACTGGGAATAGGTAATATAAGATAGGGAGGAGGGGACAGGAGAGATTGCCACTGAGAACTTTTGGGAACAATGGATATTTTTTTATCTTAATTGTAGTGATTATTTCCTGATTATACACATATGTCAAAATAGATCAAATTTTACACTTTTTTTAAGTTTTTTTTTTAAATTTATTTGATGGAGAGAGATACAGCAAGAGAGGGAACACAAGCAGGGGGAATGGGAGAAGGAGAAGCAGGCTTCCTGCTGAGCAGGGAGCCTGATGTGGGACTTGATCCCAGGTCTCCGGGATCATGACCTGAGCCGAAGGCAGTCGTTTAACCAACTGAGCCACCCAGGTGCCCCTGTTTTAGTTATTCTAAGTCCTTTGACTTAAATGAATTTTAAATAAGTACATCAGTTTCTACAAAAAGTTCTTTTGGGATTCTGACTGAGATTGTGCTGAGTCTGTAGATCCATTTGGGGAGGTTGACATCTTAATAAGATTAAGTTATCCAAGCTATGAGGACAATTATTCATTTATTTGGGTTATCTTTAATTTCTTTAAACAGAGTTTTGTAATTTTCAATGTATAGTGCTTATATGTCTTTTATCAGATTTATTCCTAAGTGATTTATGTAGTTTTTAAAAAAGATTTTATTTTCTCATTTGACAGAGAGAAACACAGCTAGAGAGGGAACACAAGCAAGGGAAGTGAGAAAGGGAGAAACAGGCTTCTTGCCGAGTAGGGAGCCTGATGCGGGGCTTGATCCTGGAACCCCAGGATCATGACCCGAGACGAAGGCAGATGCCCAACAACTGACACATCCAGGCGTCCCCATAATTTATGTTTTTTGATGCTATTGGGAATGGTATAGGTCTTTAAATTTCATTTTCTGTTCCTTCATTGGTATTATAATGAAATAGATTGAAGGCATCCAAATTGGAAATAAAGAAGTAAAACGGTCACTATTTGCAGATAACATGAAACTATATACAGAAAACCCTAAAGACTACACCAAAAAACTATTAAAACTAACAAATTCAGTAAAATTGCAAAATATAAAGTTGATATAAAAATATGTTGCATTTCTACACACTAATAAATATACAAGGGATGCCTGGGTGGCTCAGTTGGTTAAGCAACTGCCTTCGGCTCAGGTCATGATCCCGGAGACCCGTGATCGAGTCCCACATGGGGCTTCCTGCTCGGCGGGAAGCCTGCTTCTCCCTCTCTCACTCCCCCTGCTTGTGTTCCCTCTCTGGCTGTGTTTCTCTCTGTCAAATAAATAAAATCTTAAAAAAAAAAATATATATATATATATATATATATATATATATACTAATAATGAACTACCAGAGAGAGAAAAACAAGAAAAAAAACCCATTTACAACTGTATCATCTTAAAAGAATAAAATGCCTAGGAGTACATTTAACCAAGGAAGTGAAAGACCTGTCCAAGGAAAATGCTGAGACATTAAGAAATTGAAGAAGACACAAGTAAATGGAAAGATATCCCATGTTCATGGATTGGAAGAATTAATATTGTTAAAATTTCCACCCCACCCAAAGCAGTATACAGATTCAATGCAATCCCCATTAAAATACAGCAGCATTTTCCACAGAAATAGAAAAAAAAACCTTAAAATTTGTATGGAACCACAAAATACCCTGAATAGCTAAAGCGATCTTAAGAAAGAAGAACAAAACTGGAAATACTAGATTCCCTAATTTCTATAAACTATATTACAAGACTATAGTAATCAAAACAGTATAGTATTGGTATAAAATTTATAAAATTCTATTTTAATGGAACAGAATAGAAAGCCATACATATATGGTCAATCAATTAACAACAAAGAAGGCAAGAACGTCTGATTGGGATAGGACAGTCTCTTCAACAGATGGCCCTGGGAAAACTGTATAGTTAGTCACATGCAAAAGAATGAAACTGGACCACTATCTTATACCACACACAAAAACTAATTCAAAATGGATTAAAGAGTTGAACAGAAGACCTGAAACTATAAACTACTAGAAGAAAACATAGGTGGTATGCTCCTTGACACTGGTTTTAGTGAGGATTTTTTTGATTTGACACCAAAAGCAAAAGCAACAAAAACAATAATAAATAAGTGAGACTACATCAAGCTAAAAAGTTTCCACACAGTAAAAGAAACTATCAACAGAATGAAATGGCAACCTATGGAATGGAAGAAAATATTTACAAATCATGTATCTGGTAAGGGGTTAATATAAAAAATATATAAAGAACTCATACAGCTTAATAGCAAAACAAAACAAAACAAACCAATAACTCCCCCCAAAAAACCATCAATCCACAACAATATGACTAAAAAATGAGCAGAGAATCGGAATGGACATTTTCCAAAGAAGACACACAGATGGCCAAGAGACACATGAAAAGATGCTCAACACCACTAATCATCAGGGAAATGCAAATCAAAACCACAAGAAGATATCATCTCACACCTGTTAAAATGGCTACTTGTACACTGTTGGTGGGACTGTAAGTTGGTACAGCCAGTATGGAAAACAGTATGGAATGTCCTCAAAAAATAAAAAAAAACAGAACTACCATATGATATAGCAATTCCATTTCTGGGTATTGATCAAAAGAAAGCTAACCACTAATGTGAACAGATATATGTATCCCCATGTTCATTGCAGCATTATTTTCAATAACCAAGAGACAGAAATAACCTAAGTCGTTTATTGATGGATAAAAATGTGGTATATGTATACAATGGAGTATTATTCATGCACAAAACAAGGAAATCCTGACATTTGTGACATGTGGATGGACCTGGAGGGCATTATGCTAAGTGAAACAAGTCAGAGAAAGACAAATACTATATGACCTCACTTAGATATAGAATCTTGAAAGAAAGAAAGAAAGAAAGAAAGAAAGAAAGAAAGAAAGAAAGAAAGAAAGAAAAAAATGGATAAAGAGAACAGACCGGTGGTTGCCAGAAATGAGGGGTAGGGACTGGGTGAAATAGGTGAAGGTCAAAAGGTTCAAACATCCAGTTATAAAATGTCATGGGGATATAATGTGACTATAGTTAACAACACTGTATTGCATATCTGAGAGTTGTTAAGACAGTAGATCTTAAGACTTCTCATCACAAGAAAAAAGTTTGTATAACTATGGTGATAGTTGTTAAATAGACTTATTGTGATGATCATTTTACAATGTCTACAAATAAGAAATCTCATTGTACACCTGAAATTAATAGTGTTATATGTCAATTATACCTCATTAAGAAGATTGATCTCCATTTACTGATTTTTGTCCTTTAACATTGTGAAATTCATTTCTTTGTTCTAGTGACTTTTGCATATTGCATAGAATTTTCTATATAGATGACTATGTTGTCTGCAAATGGTCTTTTTCCTCTTCAATCTGTGCACTTTTTATTTATTTTTATTGTCTTACTTCATGGACTAGAACCTTCAGTACAATGTTGAATGTAAGTGATGTGAGATGATGTCTTAGTTTTTTCTGATTTTAGGGGGAAACTATTCAGTCTTTCACCATTAAGTATGATGTTGCCTGTAGGTTTTTATTGGTATCCTCTATTGGGTTGAGAAACTTTTAATCCTAGTTTTCTGAAAGATTTTGTCAGGAATAGATGTTGGGTTTTGCCAGGGTTTTTTTCTGCATCTACAGAATAATATATTTCATTCAATGGTTGTTGTTGTTATTATTATTATTGTTATTATTATTAGTTAGAGAGGGAAAGCATGAGTGGGGAAGAAGCAGAGGGAGAAGGAGAGATAGAATCTCAAGCAGGCTCTATACCCAGCATGGAGCCCAATGTGGGGTTCAATTTCATGACTCAGAGCAAGACCTGAGCCTAAATCCAGAGTGGGAATGCCACCTGACTGAACCACCCAGCCCCTCCTCATTCAATGGTTTTTAAATGTTCAACAAATATTACATTATTGGGATAAACCCCACTGCACTGTGATGTATATATGTCTCATATATCGGTAGATCTAATTTCTTGTAATTTTGGGTTTTGTTAGTGTTTATTAAGAGCATGTGTTGGTAGTTCTCTTTTCTTCTAATGTGTCTGATTTTGGTATCAGTATAATAATGTTTCTTCATAGAGTGAATTGGAAAGTATTCCCTCCTCTTTAATATTCTGAAAGAGTTTGTATAGAATTGGCATTATTTCTTTTTTAAAGATTTGATAGAATTTACCAATATATCCATCTAAGCCTGGAATTTGTTTTGAAATGAAATTTCTTTAATACTTATACAGCTACTCAGATTTATGTTCTCTTTTTTTTTTTTTTTTTTTAAGATTTTATTTATTTATTTAATAGAGAGAAACACAGCCAGAGAGGGACACAAGCAGGGGGAGTGAGAGAGGGAGAAGGCAGGCTTCCCGCTGAGCAAGGAGCCGGATGTGGGACTCCATCCCTGGTCTCCGGGATCATGACCTGAACCGAAGGCAGTTGCTTAACCAACTGAGCCACCCAGGTGCCCCAGATTTATGTTCTCTTATTCTTGTAATATCTTTAGAATCTGTGGTAATGATTTTCTCTCATTCCTGATATTGGCAATTTGTGTATTTTATTATTTTTTTTCTTGATCGGACTGGCTTGGGGGTTATCAATTTTATTGGCCTTTTTAATAAATATTAAGCTTTTGGTTTCAATGATTTTTCTCTATTGTTTTTTCTGTTATTGATTTTATTGACTTCTGCTTTCTTTGGGTTCATCTTGCTCTTCTTCTATTTTTTTTTAAGATTTTATTTATTTGACAGAGAGAGACACAGCAAGAGACAGAACACAAGCAGGGGAAGTGGGAGAGGATGAAGCAGGCTTCCTGCTGAGCAGGGAGCCCAATGCAGGGCTCAATCCCAGGACCCTGGGATCATGACCTGAGCCAAAGGCAGACGCTTAATGACTGAACCACTGGTGCCCCTCTTTTTCTAATTTCTTAAGGTAGAAGCTTAGCATATTAACATGAGATCTTTTTCTAATATAGGCAGTACTATAAATTTCATTCTAAGTATCACTTCAATTACATCCCACAAATTTTGATATGTTGTGTTTTTGTGTTCATTCAGTTCAAAATACTTCCTAATTGCTCTCGATTTCTTTTTTGACCTGTGAGCTATTTAGAAATGTGTTATTAAGTCGCAAGTATCTCTTTCCAGAGATATTGCTGCTATTGATTCCTAACTTAATTCCACTGGGGTCAGAGAATATACTTTGTATGAATTGGCTCCTTTTAAAGTGATTGGAACTTGTTTTATGACTGAGAATGTATTCTGTTTGGTAAATACTCTATGCACTTGAGAAGAACGTCTATGCTGCTGTTGTGTGGAATATTCTATAAATATCAATTAAGTCGGGTTTTATGATTGTACTTTCTAGGTCTTCCCTGTTTTAGAGATTACTTTTCTATTCTTTGTATTGATTACTGAGGAAGGAGGGTTGAACGCTCCAACTATAATTATGTATTTGTCTATTATTGTCGTTCTGTCAGTTTTTGCTACATGCCTTTTGAAATTCTGTTATTAGGTGCATGAATATTTAGAATTACTATGTCTCTTGATTAATTGACCCCTTTATCAATATTAAGTGATATTATTATCCCTGGATATATGTTTGACATCTACTTTGGCCTTAATATAGCTTCCCCAGATTTCTTTTGATTAGTGTTAGAATGTATAGTGGTTGAATAGTGGCTTGCCCAAATTTGTGTCTACCTCAAATCCCAGAATATGAACTTATTTGGAATAGGGTCTTTGCAGATACAAATGGTGATCATACTGGATTAGAGCGTGCCATTAATCCGATGAGAGTATCCTTATAAGAGAAAGGGATGTACAAAGACACAGGGGAGATTGATGCTGCCACAATTCAAAGGAACACCCAGAAGCTAGAAGAGGAAAGGAAGGGTTCTTCATTGAAGGTTTCAGAGTGATCATGGCCCTGCCAACACCTTGACTTCAGACTTCCAGCCTCTAGAATTGTTATTTTCAGTCATCAAGTTCATGCTGACTTATTATCTCACCCTTAAGAATCAAATGCAGCATGGTTTAGTTTTATCCCTTTCCTTTTAGTCTGTGTATCTTTGCATTTAAAGCAGGTTTCTTGATGGCAGCCCATAGTAGGGTTTTGCTTTATTAGCCAATTGATAATCTCTGTCTTTTTCTGAGAGTTTAGACCATATGTATTAATGTGATTTTTAAAAATATGGTTGGGTTTAAATCTTGTATTTTGTTATTTCTGAATTCTTTTCCTGCCTTCTTCAGAATTGTCTATTTTTTATTTTTTCATTTTATGCCCTTCTAGATTTATTGGTTATACTATTTTAGGCAATCAATTGTAATTTGTCTTGGTTTATTTTTCTCCATGTTTCCTGTACTTGGGGTTTGTTGAACTTTTTGCATATGTGAATATATGGTTTTCATCAAGTTTGGAAATTTACCAGCCATTATTTCTTCAACATTTTTTTTTTTTTCGGTCCTCTCCACCTTTGGAGATTTCAGTTATCTGTATATTTGGCTTCTTGAAGTTGTCCCACAGCTTGCTGGTGCTCTGTTGATTTTTTTTTAGTCTTTCTTTCTCTCAGTATTTTATTTTGGATAGTTGCTATCACTGTGTCCTCAAGTTCATTATTCTTGTCTCTGTGATGTCTCATCCCATTGAGTTTATTTTTCATTTCAGATATTGTAGCTTTTATCTCTAGACATATGATGTGAGTCTTTATTTATATCCCCGATGTCTCTACTGAACATGCTCTGTCTTACCTCAAGCTTCTTGAATGTAGGATATGCAGTTTTAATAAGTTTTGGCTATTCTTGTCTATTAGTTCTATCATCCGTGTCATTTCTGGGTCAGTTTTGGTTGGTTGGTTCTTTTCTGATTATGTCTTATTCTCCTACTACTAGATGTCAGACCTTGTGCATTTTACCTTGTGGGGTGCTAGATTTTTTTTTCTTCCCATAAAATTCTTAAACTGTATTCTGCGATGCAGCTAAGTTACTTGGAAACAGTTTAATGTTTTTTAGGTCTTACTTTTAAGGCTTATTATACCGAACCAGAACAGAATTTATTCTAGGGCTAGTTCTGCCTCACAAATTAGGCAAAACCCTTTCTGGTATTTTACCCAGGGCCTCATGAATTCTGAGGTTTTCCATCCTGGCTCTTGAAGATGAAAAACACTCCTAGCCTTGTGTGAGCTCCAGGAATTTCTCCCTCTAACCTTTTCTCTTTCCTTGGTCTGAGGTTGCTTCTTCTCATGTATGTTCTGATCAGAACTTAGCCAAAGGGAGATTCAAAGTGAACTCTCTGCAGATCTCCAGAGCTCTCTGTTGACATATAGCCCTCTAGTTTCCAGTCACTCTCCTATGAATTCTAGCCACTGGGGATCCCCCCTTCCTTTCCTCAGCTCAGGACCCAGCTTGGCTCTGCCTGGGCTCCTACCTGTCTGCAGTGTGGCCTGGGATCTCTCTGGGCAGTTAGGTGAGGCAGGCTTAGAACTGACCTCATTCGTTTCTCATCTCACAGATGTCCTTCCCTTTTTGTCCTTCCCTTATCCGGTGTCACAAAACTGTTGTTTCATATATTTGGTTTAGGTTTTTCTTAGTTCTTGTAGGTCAGAAGGTAGCTGGCAGCCAAAGTCATTCCCGTGCCTCCTTCTTTATCCCTTCTCCATTCTTTCCTGTGCCCCCCAACCCCTGCCATTGCCCAGCAACGCCATCTATGCAGACGTCTCCTTTAGATCAAGAGAAGGCAGTGTGGTCAGCAGTTAGGCACATGCCCTTGGGGTCAAGCACACTGGTTTACATCTTGGCTCTGCCAGTTCCTTGTATAATGTTGGCCAAGTTATTTCACCAACTTGAGCCTCAGTTTCTTTATTTGAAGAAACTAAATGGTGATGCCTAGCTATAGGGTTATTGTGAGGATTAAATAAAGAAATGATAAAAAAAAAAAAGTGACTAGCACCAGACTCAATAAGGGGCTGCATGACCAAACAGATACAAGTGAGATTCGTTTTTTAAAATTACTTTGAATTTCCTCATTGTCTATACCAGTTCTGTTCCTGGGACAATCTTACTGTTACTATTGGACTCCCAAAGAAGGGGTATGACAGCTCTAAATTTCTTGCACCGGGAGAGGGGAGCAATCACGTGGAGAACTTCCAATAGCACATACCAGAAGCATCATGGACATTTGGCTGCATGAAGCATTATAACGATCTTTTCTTTGTGGCAGATTGACTTTACTAATTAGGTTGGGTTTGAGCCAATGTTAAATACAGTTTGCATGTACAGAATGCACACCAATTGGCAGAAGTTGGGGACTCGGAAACATTTTAGGTATCAGGACAAGCCAGCTCTGATTAAAGCTTTGCTTCAGATAATCCTTTCTCTCTCCCCGGCCTCCATTTTTATGAGTTCTTTATTAAGGGAATTAACCCTTTACCACAGTTGCAACAAATCTACCCTTTCTGTTTGTTATTTAATTCTGTTTTTAATTTCTAATCTGTTTTATACAGAATTTAAGAATTTTCATGCAGTTAAGCTATGGATTTTTCCTTTTGCCATTTCTTCTACTGCTTTCAAACCTAGAAAACCTCCACTGAGGGATTGAATAAACATTCACCTTTATATTCATCCAGTTTTTTTAAACATTCTATTTCTTATTTAGAATCTTGGAATTTATTAATTTATTAATTTATTGAATAAATTCTAATTTATTTAGAATCTAATAAATCTTAGAATTTATTTTAATTTTGATATGTGGTATAAGGTACAAAACTGTCAAACCTTGAAATCTTGATGTCTTAACACAACAAAGCCTTAATTCTCACTGATGTCAAGTCCAGTGACGGTCAGGTGATGCTGTGGCGCGGTGGTCCTCCAGGCAGCATCTCAGGGGCCCAGCCTGCTTCTGCCCCAATTCCACCATCTCAGAGTCTTTTGTTTCCAGTCGGAGAATCGAGAGTATTTGGTGAGCCCTAACTGCTTCTGCCTCAAGATAAAATTAGATTTTTCAAATAACTAATTACACTAATTACATGGCACCATTTACTGATCATGTATGAAGTTGTTCTATGTGCACTATCCATGGTCTGGACTGCTTCTTTTGTTCTAGGAGGCACTGCATAGATTATTGTTGCAAACTGTCTTTACAATATGATTTAGCATCTCCTAAGGTGAATGCCTCCCTCATTGTTTTCCTTTTTTAAAGTTTTCTTGGCTATGACATAATAGATCATATTATATATTACATACGATATATTGGTTCTATTAGCATGTGACCTCTATTGGTGCTTCAGAAACTGCACCCATTCCTGGGGGTTCAATTAACCACTCAGGTAAACGATGTCTACTGTGGGTTGAATGTTTGCATTTCCCCCAGATTCATATGTTAAAGCCTTAACGTGATTTGGAGGTGGGGCTTTGGGAAAGCTGTTGGGTCGTGAAGGTAGAACACTCATGGGGTTCTATAGGATCAGTGTCCTTAGAAGAAGAGGAAGAGAGCTATCCCATTCTGTCTCCACCATGTAAGGATACAGGGGGAAGGTGGTTGCCTACAACCCAGGAAATGAGCCCTCATCTGACACGCATTTTGCCAATTTACTGAGCCAGGCCCTCCCGGTCTCCAGGACTGTGAGAAATAGATATTCATTGTTTTAGCCCCCGTATGGCATTTTTGTTACAGCAGTCCAACCGACTATGATGATATCTAAACCCATGTTTCCATGTTTTACACCTTTCTGAAACTCCAGGCCCACGTTTTTTGGTGCCTAGCCCCTCTGTTGGGAGTGAGACCATATAGCAGCTAATGGCTGATTTAAGTTTTTGTTTTGTTTTGTTTTGTTTTTGAGTCAGAGGTAGAGGGAACTTGAGAGCAAGAGAAGAGCAGATGCTTTCACATGCGCCCATCTCCACACAGAACCTGGAGAGATAACAGTCAAGGAATGACCGTATTCCAGGGCTCCCTTACTCGGGAGGGCTTCCCCATTCAGGGAGACCGTTAGCAAATCACTTCAGCTCCTCAGAAGCCTACGCTCTCCTCCCTGTGGCTGGGGCTGAGAGGGCAGCAGGAGACGCGCAGCAAGGGTCTTATGTACCAACTCAGAGGAACAGCTCACATGTTGCCACCAGCTGCCAGTGAGAGGGCCTTCCACAAGGGCTGGGTGCTCTCGCATGGTCTCAACAGTAACCAGAGGAATTGCTCTCAGTTTTTGAGCACCTACTATGGGCTGGGCATGCTTGCACATTAATTCATTCAGCCTTTACAGCGACCTGATGAGCTAAGTAGGGTTCCTCTTGTATATAGCTGAGGAGACCTAGGTTCCGAAATGTCAAGTAACTTATCCAAGTTCACCAAGCTCTTAAGGAGCAGAACCAGGATTTAAACCCAAGTCAGTTGGCTCTAAAGTCTGACTCCAACTACTCAGCTGTGCTGTACCTGCCATCTTTCAACATAGCAGGGAGACCCGGGCTGCTCAAAAGCGTCTGAACAGTATTGAAAATTATCCTGAAAATAGTTGTAGCTGTGTGGGAGGGGTGATGACCCATCTTAATGGTGGGATGGAGGGAGAATTTTATGTAATTTAATTCTTCATGCTGAAGAGAAATGATGTGTGTGATCAATTAGGAATCAATTGGCTAGAATAACCAAAACCAAGTTTCCGGGCATTAGGTAAGTGTTTGTATTTGCTCTTCTGTTCAATGGGTAGACCAGCTATTAAGGAAGAGAGCTTTATATTCTTTTCTAACATACAACACAGAAGAACTGGCTAATAAATCTCAGTGGGCCTTAAGCTGAGCTTGGGCTGAGAGCTAAGGTGTGGACCAGGGTAGAGACCTTCTAGATGACTGAAAGACCACGTAAGAAGAGAAAATATTTTATCTGTGACAAAAGAAACCCTTTGTGTTCTGAGGAGACCCCTCTTCAGGGCATTCAACCTTCAGAGCATTAGGCTTTTATTTTTTTTTAATTTAAAAAAAAGATTTTATTTATTTATTTGACAGAAACACAGCTAAAGAAGAAACACAAGCAGGGGGAGAGAGAGGCAGAAGCAGGCTTCCCACCTAGCAGGGAGCCTGATGCAGGGTTCGATCCTCAGACTCCGGGATCATGATCTGACTGAAAGCAGATGCCTGACAACTGAGCCACCCAAGCGTTCCAGAGCATTAGGCCTTTAAATACAGAAAAGCAGTCATCCTAATTGGCATGCAATGGCTGTGACCACATTCTTTTAGCCTAAAGACTGTCTTGTTCCATAATGGGTTATTCGGACCAGTTTGGATTAGGAAGAAGAAAGAACCCTTATTCATAGAGCATACACTAAAAGAAATGCTTGGAGACACAGAGTGGAATGGGTTTAGTTAGCTCTGGCCACACTCCCTTTGGTGCCCTTTGTAACAAACCCAAGTCCCCCACATACTTAAGGAGAGCCTCAGACAAAAGGAAAACTTAGCATGTTTGGGATTTGCTGAGCACAAGACTATTCCTCCGTGTTTAGGGCATAGGAAACAATTATGAATTTTGCCTAGTGTGCTTGTTCCCTCAATGATTGCATCCATGTGTATTTTAGGAGAACTTCAGTCTTCTGTTTCTTATTCATTTACACTTTACACTTCAAAAGATTGTTTTGTAAGAGCTACTCAATGCACAAGAAGTCTCATGAGTTTTTCTTCTAAATGAGCCAGCAACTTTCCAAGAACCAGGAAGCTGCACATTGCCAAGAATAAATAAATGAACTCCAGAAGGTTCAAGTTTGGTTTAAAACTCTGTAAGGTTTTAAGTAGGTTCTATATCTGGCTTAACTCCATGTCCCCATCTAAACCACAGGAGGGATACTATTCCTGACATGCAACTTTTTTCCCAAGCATTGCATTTAATGATCGTTTCCAATAATGATTAATTAGGAAGTCTCAGCAGAATCGTTATAATGCAATGATGTAAGGAGGACCAGGGTATGGTGGAATAGCTTTTGCCTGAAAGTTAGATCTAGACTTGGTTCTGTTGCAGAATCTGCTGGACAAAGTTGACCCAGTTTCCTTATCTAGGAAATGAAGAAACAACAGCAGATGATCTCTAAGCTGCCATGGTGAATGTTGAAAATGACCCCCTGTCCAATCTGTGGAAGCAGGTGGTCTGGGGGTTAGTACTGTTGATCAAGATCAGAATTAGTTGATTGTGTTCATGTCCAGCTCTGAAGTTTAAAAAAAAAAAGTGAAAGTAGGCTAGTGACAGACCTGTTCAAAGAAAAGATGTGTGAGTAGAGAAAAAGGAAGGGAGATGTCTTAACCTGTTAGGGCTGCTCTATCATAGCCTGGGGACTTCAGCCACAAACATTGATTCTTCCCTGTTCTAGGGGCTTGGAGCCTGAGATCCAGGAGTGGTAAAGTGATGGTGAGGACCCGCCTCCCGGCTTGTAGACAACCGGCTTTTCACGGTATCGTGGCATGGTTGAGAGAGAGCTCTGTCCTCATCAGTCCCTTGTAAGGGCACCGAGGCCTCCTGGGGGCTCTAGCCCCATGAGCCCATCCAAACCCAGTGACCTTTCAAAGGTTCCGTCTCCAAACACACCACATGGAAGATTAGGGCCTTCAAATAGGAATTTGAGGTTGGGGGCAAGCAGACGTTCAGCCTGTAGCAGGGGTGTCACAGACGTGATGGGCGTCCGACCCTCCGGACCGGGCCAGCGCACCCGTTCCCTAGCTGTCGCGGCTGTGGGCTGCTGCTAACACACACCTGTACTCTCCCTGGAGGCTTGCCCTTGGCTGATTGAAGCCGGACGTGTGGAGGTTACAGGTCCTGCCCGCAGGTGCTCCGTGGCCACTGACCGACCGATGGAGTCTGACCGTCCAGCGCCTTTGTCTCTAGGCCCTGAGGCTATGGGGCTCCACAGGGATCAGGCTGTGGCTACATGTCCCTTGACATCTTTGCTGAGCTTCTTCCCCTGACCTCTCTTCTTCCCTCACTCCTCTCTAGGTTTCTCCTGGGAGCACTTCCTCACTGTATCACTTGCGAGAGAATCTCCATCTCAGGCTCTGCTTCTAGAGGCCTGTCCTAAAATGAGGGGACGAAGACAAATGAGCTGTGTAAGTGACTCCCGTGAGTGTTACAGGAATCATGTGTGGCTCACGTGTCCTCGGCCTGGCATGGGTGAGGTCCCCCTGATGGAGAGCGCAGAGGGGCAGGGCGCAAGGCAGCCCTGAGAAACGGAGCTCTGTGGCCCTGGTAGGGGTGCAGCCAGCCAGCCGTCATTCAAAGAGAGTGATGGCTGTGATGGCTATGGGCCTGTAAACAGCCCCACTCGGGTCAGTTCAGTTCATGCTGTAACCTGACCAAGCTGGGCAGCAGCAGGCCAAGACGGGGAGGGGATGGCCTCTAGCAGGGACGGGCAGCATCTGTTCTCCCCAGGAGATGTGTGACCACAGGGCTAGGCGATTGGAGAAGGGGGAACGATAGCATCCATCTTGAGGATCAGAGAAGACTCTCTGAAGGAGATGCCATTTATTACAGACCCTGATGGAAACGTCTGATTTGAAAATGTGAAGATGTGGGGGAGAGCTTTCTAGGTGGGAAAGAGAGTCTCAGCTCAATAAGCATGTTCTTTTTACGTTGTTGTTGTCGTTGATTTCCCCCCACGAATCTACACCAAAGTAAAATTTCAAACTTGGGTGTGATTCACAGGTTTGAGACTCCGTATGGGGAATTGAAACTAAGATCCCGTGGGCCTTAGAGCCCCAGGATCTGTTTTCCTCTGGTGGAAGCTATCTGTCCGTTGTGAGTGCTCTCAGATACCTTCCGGCGTGTACTACCTTTCCTATAATCCCACGCGATGGCGTACATGACAGTAGGGGCTCATTCGGGGAGGGCAACAGACCCCAGTCCTGGGGGGGGGGAGCCAAGGCGATGCTAAGTGAAGGGGAGGGACTGTGAAAACTCCCAAAAGATACAGACCCAGGCTAAGCAAGGGCAGGAGAGAATACCATGTGCCTGGAAGTTGGGGAACTCTCTGGGGAGACAAGAAAGCGAAAACGAGACGACAGCTGGTGGCAGGCATCAGCAGATGGTCTCCCTCGCTGCCGGTGATGGGACAGCAACTGTAGACAAAGACGCCATCCTGGAGAGAGGACAGCCACACTGGCCCTTCTGCAGGAGTCGTGGGCCAAGCTGGGAAGAGAAACCTCACGCCTTTTGCCAGGAAGTGGGATAAAGGAGGGGTAGTAGTGTTCCGCAGCTTTCCTCTCCAGGAGAGTCGGGGGAGCAAAGATGGATGGTTGGAGGGTGTGGAGAATCCTAATTGCTTTCTGTCAAGGTCAAGAAAGGTGCCTGTTGCACTAGAAGCCCTCAGGTTGTCTTACAGGAGATCTGGGAGCAGAAATGAGTTACCAGGGGCCGTGGGGCAGGAAGGAGAAGGGGCTGGAGGGAGCATAAGTCCATCGGGGTGAAGGGTGATGGAGTCTTATGTTAGCGTTTCTTTGAACATATCGCACATCCTCAGGATGTGAGATACTCCTCCGACTTCACGATATTACAGAATTTTTATGTAGCAAATATTGCTTTGTGATTTCTCTTAGTGTTCCTAGGTTGAGAAAAACATTCCCTTCGGGAGGTTTGATTTCATGTTCTCCCAAGTTTTCTACAATTGGAAAACTTAACTCTTTAAAACCCCTGCAATTAATTTTGATGCAGAGTGAGGTACAGACTTCATTTAAAAAATAATCTGTAACTCTCAATGAGAAGAAAAGAGAATTGGTGTTTCATCATTATAATAGTAATTAAGAAAATATAAAACTTTTGACAGAAGGAAAACACATCATGTTCTCACTACCCAGAAATTATCGTTTTTGGTACATTCTCTTCCGTTCTTTTGCTATCTGTCGTTTTACTGAGTGTAATCATATGAAACATGCAAAATTACATAGGTTGATTTTTTAAATTGCAACTATTTTGATAATAAGTGTAATAAATACTCATTAGAGGAACTTTAGAGAATACATAAATTTATGAAGCAGAAAATGGTATTCAGTTTAGTACATTTTCTTTTAGTAATAACATAATTTTAATGTTTTTTTAAAGATTTATTTATTTATCTAAGAGAGCAGAGTGAAAGAATCTCAAGCCGACTCCAGCTGATCAAGGAGCCTGATGTGGGGCTCGATCTCATGACCTTGAGATCATGACCTGAACCGAAACCAAGAGTCAGACACTAAACTGACTGAGCTACCCAGGCACCCCTACTTTAATGTTTTTTAAATCACTGATGCCATACAGTATATGCCGGACTCTAGGCACTGTGAACAAGTGGGAGACCACACAAAGAGGGACATGTAAATATATCCACATATATCCCTGATCCATGTCTCCTGTAGGTCAATATCTGTGAACCTGTGGTTTATTAGTCTTCGCAAATAATACACCAAAGACTCAAGTTGCTCAATATGCTTTTTAAAACTACGTTAGTATTATTTTATTTCTTAGGGTGGATACATGGTACATGTAGTACCTTTTCACTAATTTAAAACTGGGGCATCAAAATGCGTTTAGCTTCTTTTTAACTTTTTATCTGGCAATACATTCAAATTCATAAAAGTAGACTGAGTGCCCATTTACCCAAATTTACTTACTGTTAACATTTTAAACCTGTTTGCTTTATCATGTTCTCTCTTTCTCTGCCCAATTTTTTCCTGACCCATTTGATGGAAAACTATGTATTCGTCATGGTCCATTACCCCTGAATACTTTGGTATTTCCTAATACCTAATAGAGATGCTGTCTTACATATATACACTATCGACTTCATCCATATATAACTATGCTGATACACTCATCTTATCTCATAGACTGTTTGTATTCGAATTATGTTGGTTGGTCTAATAATGTCCTTCATAGCATGTTTCCTCTCCAGCATAAAACCTAGTCTAGGTTCACGTATTGTCTTTGGTTGTCAGATCTCTTTACCCTCTTTTAATCTAGGACTTTCCTACCTACTGTCTTTCTTTGATTTTCATGATACTGACAGTTTTAAGAACACAGTCTCTTTCACCTGTCTTTTTAACCAGAATGTTTCCCATTTATACAGTGTTCATTTTGATTAAATTGTAGCTGTGCCTTCATGACCAGAACAGTGTATTGGAGAACTGGAAATGTATCCTTTTATAGGGTATCTCATTTGGAAGTATGTAATGTTCCCCTGTCCGTCTTGGCTGCTGTTAATTTCATTTTTTTGATTTTCAAAAAGGTTTTAAAGTAGTTTCAGTGTACATGATAGTGATTCAACACTGTATTGACTATTTCACCATATTTCCCCTGGTCCTCAACACTGCAAGCATATTCCTTAATCCCCATCACCTGTGTCACCTGTCCTCCCACCTCCCCTCTGGGAACTACCAGTTTGTTCTCTATAGTTGAGAGTCTCTTTCTTGGAGCCTCTCTCTCTTCTTTTTTCCACTTTGCTCATCTGTTTTGTTTCTTAAATTCCACATATGAATGAAATCATATAGTATTTGTCTTTCTCTAACTGACTTATTTTACTTAGCATTATACTTTCTAACTCCATCCATGTTGTTGCAAATGGCAAGAGTCTGCTTTTTTATGGTGAGTGACACTCTACTGTGTATATATACCACATCTTCATCCATTCATCAGTCAGTGGACACTGGGCTATTTCCATAAATTGGTTATTGTAGATAATGCTGCAATAAACATAGGGCTGCATGTACCCTCTTTGAATTAGTATTTTTGTATTCTTTGGGTAAATACCCAGTAGTGCAACACCTGTTGTTTCTTGTGTTGTTGGTTTTAGCCGTTCTGACAGGTATGAGTTGTTATCTCATTGTGCTTTTGATTTGCATTTCCCTGGTGGTCAGTGATGTTGAGCATCTTTTCATGTGTCTATTGGCCATCTGTATGTCTTCTTTGGAAAAATGTCTGTTTATGTCTTCTGCCCATATTTAATTGGACTATATGGGTTTTTTGGGTGTTGAGTTTGATAAGTTCTTTATAGATCTTGGATACTAACCCTTTATCAGATAACGTCTTTTGCAAATATCTTCTTCCATTCTGTCAGTTGCCTTTTAGTTTTGTTGATTGTTTTCTTTGCTGTGCAAAGGATTTTTATTTTGACGTAGACCCAGTAGTTTATTTTTGCTTTTGTTTCTCTTGCCTCAGGAGACATAGCTAGTAAGAAGTTGCTAGGCCAGTGTCAAAGAAGTTACTGCCTGTGTTCTCTTCTAGGGTTTTGATGGTTTCAGGTCTCACATTTAGGTCTTTCATCCATTTTGAATTTGTTTTTGTTTATGGTGAAAGAAAGTGGTCCAGTATCATTCTTTTGCCTGTTGCTATCCTGTTTTCCCAACACCATTTGTGGAAGCGACTGTCTTTCCCATTGGATTTTTTTTCTATTTTGTTGAAAATTAATTGACCTTTTAGTTGTGAGTTCATTTCTGGGTTTTCTATTCTGCTCCATTGATCTATGTGTCTGTTTTTGTTTCAGTACCATATTGTTTTCATCACTACAGCTTTGTAATAAAACTTGAAGTCCAGAATGGTGATGCCTCCAGCTTTGCTTTTGTTTTTCAAGGTTGCTTTGACTATTTGGGGGTTCTTTTGTGGTTCCATACAGATTTTTAGGATTGTATGTTCCAGCTCTGTGAAAAATGCTGTTTGTATTTTGATAGGGATTGCATTAAATGTGTAGATTGCTTTAGGTAGGATAGACATTTAAATAATATTTGTTCTTTCAGTCCATGAGCATGAAATATCTTCCCATTTCTTTGTGTCATCTTCAGTTTCTTTCATCAGTGTTTTATAGTTTACAGAGTATAGGTCTTTCACATCTTTAGTTAGGTTTATTCCTAGGTGTCTTATTGTTTGGGAGCTTCTGGTAATTTTAATTACTCTCAAAAATGTTGCCCAATCTCTCTCACTACAGAATTTATTTTTTGCCCCTCTTCCTTGCAGTTGATAAGCAGCCTGTGGAAAGACACTGAATGACCATATAATATCTTGCTTCTCATCGACACTTCCCTTGGGGGGCACCTGGGTGGCTCAGTTGGTTAAGCAACTGCCTTCGGCTCAGGTCATGATCCCGGAGACCCGGGATCAAGTCCCACATCGGGCTCCCTGCTCTGCGGGAAGCCTGCTTCTCCCTCTCTCACTCCCCCTGCTTGTGTTCCCTCTCTGGCTGTGTTTCTCTCTGTCAAATAAATAGAATCTTAAAAAAAAACACAAAACAAAACAAAGCACCCATCTCTCTGGAAAACACTCCTTTTCATTTTTAGTTTCTAAAATTTCATCATGATGTCTTCTTTTCATCTTTCCTATAATCTTCCACCATATCAAATCAGTTTTTTAAATTTTTGCTATTTTATTTTTAATTTACAAGGTGCTTTTATTCTCTAAATATTTCCTTTACTGTAGCAACCTTCTCATTTTAAAAAGGTAATGCCATTTTTTGAAAGAAAAATATCTCAGGCAATTAATGGTAAGTTTATTTTTAAATTTTTTTTAATCCATACAAAATCTGTTTTTTTCAATTTGCATTCTTCTGTTTCCCTTGGCCTCTGTCTCCTATATGAAATACTTTTCTCAAAGGATTAGTGATCCTTGGCCATCTACTGAATTAAAAAAAAACTTTGTTGAGATATAATTTGTATTTTAACCCCCTTTCTATAGTTTACATACAATAAATGTATCAATTTTAAAGTCAAGTTCAATACATTTTGGTATTTACACATAATTGACATGTATACACCCATGTAACCATCACCATAGTCAAGATATAGCACATTTCTATCACCCCAGCACCTCTTTGCAGTCACTCTTTCCCTGACTCAAGCCCCAGACAACCACTGATCTGCTTTATGCCAGTATAGATTAGTTCTGCTTGCTCTAGAATACCATATAAATAGTGCCATTTGTGATATTTTTTAAAAAGATTTTACTTATTTATTTGACAGAGAGAGATCACAGGTAGGCAGAGAGGCAGGCAGAGAGAGGAGGAAGCAGGCTCCTTGCTGAGCAGAGAGCCCGATGCGGGCCTTGATCCCAGGACCCTGAGACCATGACCTGAGCTGAAGGCAGAGGCTTTAACCCAATGAGCCACCCAGGCGCCCCATTTGTAATATTTTTGAGATTCATCAATAATATGTAGACATGTAGTTCAGTTCCCTTTTTATTGCTGATTGGTATTCCATTAACTATAGTTAATTAATTAATGGAATTAACTTATTTCTATTATCATTTTGAGTTTGCCTTTGTGTGTGGCGTATGCCACAATTTGTTCATTCATTTAGTGATGGACATTTGGTTTGCTTCCAGTTTGGAGCTATTAAACATAAAGCTGGGCGCACCTGGGTGGCTCAGTTGGTTAAACGACTGCCTTCGGCTCGGGTCATGATCCCGGAGACCCGGGATCGAGCCCCACATCAGGCTCCCTGCTCGGCGAGAAGCCTGCTTCTCCCTCTCTCACTCCCCCTGCTTGTGTTCCCTCTGTTGCTGTGTTTCTCTCTGTCAAATACATACATACATACATAAAGCTGTTATGAACATTCATGTACAACTGACTGTATGGACAAAAGTTTTCATTTCCGTTGGGCAAATGCCAAGTTGCGGAATTGCTGGTTTTATGGTAAATGTGTTAACTTTCTAAAAAAAACCATCAAACTATTTTCCAAGGTGACTGTACAACTTTTACATTCTTATCAGGAATGAGAATTCCAATTTCTCTGTGTCTTTACCAGCACTTGGAATTAACAGTCTTTTTTTTTTTTTTGGTGCAAAATGGTGTTTTTTTTTCATTTAGTGTAAAATATTTTATTATTATTATTATTATTTTACATTATTTTTTCGTTGTCCCAAGATTCATTGTTTATGCCACACACCCAGGGCTCCATGCAATATATGCCCTCAATACCTACCACCAGGCTGACCCATCCCCTCACCCCCTTCCTAAGACCCTCAGTTTGTTTCTGAGTCCAAAGTCTCCCATGTTTCATCTCCCTCCCTGTTTTACCCCATTTCCCATTTCCCATTTCCTTTCCTTCTCCTACTGTCCTCCATATTACTCCTTATGGTCCACAAGTAAGTGAAACCATGTGATACTTGACTTTCTCTGCTTGGCTCATTTCACTCAGCATAATCTCCTCCAATCCCATCCATGTTGCTACAAAAGTTGGGTATTCATCCTTTCTGATGGAGGCGTAGTATTCCATTGTATATGTGTACCATATCTTCTTTATCCATTCATCTGTTGAAGGGCACCTTGGCTCTTTCCACAGTTTGGCGATTGTGGCCATTGCTGCGATGAACATTGGGGTACATATGGCCCTTCTTTTCACTACATCTGTATCTTTGGGGTAAATGCCCAGTAGTGCAATTGCAGGGTCATACGGTAGCTCTATATTTAATTTTTTAAGGAATCCCCACATGTTTTCCAAAGTGGCTGCACCAGCTTGCATTCCCACCAACAGTGTAAGAGGGTTCCCCTTTCTCCGCAGCCTCTCCAACACTTGTTGTTTCCTGACTTATTAATTTTGGCCATCCTGACTGGTGTAAAGTGGTATCTCAGTGTGGTTTTGATTTGAATTTCCCTGATAGCTAGTGACACTGAACATTTTTTCATGTGTCTGTTAACCATTTGTATATCTTCTATGGAGAAGTGCCTCTTCATGTCTCCTGCCCATTTTTTGATGTGATCATCTTCTTTTTGGATGTTGAGTTTGAGTAGTTCTTTATAGATCTTGGATACCAGCCCTTTGCCCATAGTGTCATTTGCAAATATCTTCTCCCATTCTGTGGGTTGCCTCTCTGTTTTGTTGATTGTTTCCTTTGCTGTACAGAAGCTTTTAATTTTGATGAAGTCCCAGAAGTTCATTTTCGCTTTTGTCTCTTTTGCCTTTGGAGACGTGTCTTGAAAGAAGTTGCTGTGGCTGATGTCAAAGAGGTTACTGCCTATGTTCTCCTCCAGGATTTTGATAGATTCCTGCCTCACATTGAGGTCTTTTCATCCATTTTGAGTTTGCCTTTGTGTGTGGCGTAAGAGAATGGTCTGCTTTCATTCTTCTATATGTAGCTGTCCAATCTTCCCAGCACCATTTATTGAAAAGACCATCTTTTTTCCACTGGATATTTTTTCCTGCTTTGTCAAAGATGATTTGACCATAGTTGTGGGTCCATATCTGGACATATCTCCACACAGAATAACAGTATTTTTGATTTCAGCCATTCTAGTGGTTGTATAGTGTTACCTCATTTGGTTTTGATTTGTGTTTCCTTAGTAACTAGTGATGTGCTATTTGCTTAAGAAGCAGGGCAGTAGAAGGGTTTGCACATTCAGGTGCGTGGGAAAGTCTCGTCCACTGAGGCTTCACTGAATCCTCATGGATTGTTTTGCAGAGAATCTTGTTATCAGTTTCTTAGTATTTTTCTCTTAGATTGGCTAGATTCCCCATAGGATTTTCTCCCAATCGCCTGCCAGAAGCATGGATGGTTTCTAGGACTCTGAAACCCAAGTATGAGAAGAACCCGGATGCTTCAGCTTCAAGGGTGTAATTCCTACCTTCAGTCCTGTCGGGTGTCGCTTAGCCCAGAGAGCCTGTTTTGCACCCTCTAGAGAATGAACCTGCAGTTTTCGGCTGAGTAAAGGAGGGCTATTCCCTAGCTGAGCTGAGTGGATCAGGGCACTGGGAGTCTAACTGCTCCTTTAGCTGACCTCCACCCACGTCCCTCTTCTCCCATCTGCCATCATTCTTACTTCCAGAGGTATCCCGTGTTGCCAATTTCTGAGCCACTGGGGCGCTGCGCAGTGTGATTGCTTAGCTCGTCAGCCACTCTGTTTCCTTAGTTATGACAATGATTGCCATGCCACTTTATGCAGCTCTGCTTTGTAAAGGGAAAAGATAAAGAATGTGGTTAGCTAACTCCTGGCATAGGATACCAGCAGCGTCAGTATGCCGGCCCTGTTAGTAAGTGCCAGGCCAGAAGAGAGCTGTGATCCTTCAAATCACCAAATGGGGCAAGTTGCTGAGAAATGGCAAAATGCAAGTTTAGAAGCAGCTGCAGCCTGAAGAAAGCAGAAAGCCCACCAAGGAGGCACTTTGGGGTCTGCCTTTGCCTGGGTTATTGGGGCTGCACACTAAGTCAAAAAACACTTGCCAGTCACTTAATGCCACTGTTCCCACACTGATCTTTTTACTGTCTCCGTAGTTTTCTCTTCTCCAGAATGTCAAGGTTATACTAGGTAGCCTTTGCAGATTGGCTTCTTGCACTTAGTAATACTCTTCTACAGTTCCTCTTTGTCTGTGCGCGGCCTGATCGCTCTTTTCTTGCATGCTGCCTGCTTTATCCATTAGAGCTCTTCGCATATTAATCATAGCTCTTCTAAAGTCCCCGTCTGATAATTCCAACATCCCCACACGTCTAGTTCTGGCCCTGGCTCTGTCTCTTCAGATTGTGTCTTTTGTCTTTTAGTGTGTGCTTTATATGTACTTTTTCTTGATAGCCAGAGAGGAACATATACCAAAAGCCAGGGGTGGGAGGGAGCGTGGTGAGTCGATGTCCCTGGAGTCCGAAGGGGGCAAACAAGAGGGGATGAAGTTGTTCGTAGTTGTCTGAGCAGAGTCGGCACTCTGGAAATGTTTTCGTTTAATGGGTGGAAGAAAGCAGTTGTAGCTAGTCTGGGAGGAAGTTCCCCATAGTGGGGTGCGGGATGCCCTTCCTCTCTCTCGTCCTCACATTTTCCCTAGACTTTAACGTCCTCTGAACTGAGGATGTAGGAAACATGCTCAGGCAGCCAGGACATGAAGAAATAGGTCCAAGGCTGAGAGGGGCTAAAGGAGGGACCAGCCATATGTGGCTGAGGCCAGAAGGAAAGAGGCCACGTGGATGCAGAGGTCAGGAAAAGTTTTGTGGGGAGACAGCTTTAGAGGCAGGTCTGGGGGAGTGAGGGGAGAAAGCGCCCCAGCAAGCAGTGAGGCAGCAAGCTAGGCTCTGAATGGAGCAGTGTGGAGGAAAGCTCAGTGAAGGAGGCTCAGGTGCGGCGGTCTCTCTGGGCTGCGGCCCTAGTGTGTGCAGGTCACTTGGACAAGGCAGCATCTCAGCGGCACTGGGCCTGGGAGGACGTACCCCGAGACTGGGCGTGCCCCGTTCTCGGAGCCCATCACCAGGAAGCCTGGGTCAGCCTGGACGTGTCCCCTTCTCGGAGCCCGTCACCAGGAAGCCTGGGTCAGCCTGGATGTGCCCCGTTCTCGGAGCCCATCACCAGGAAGCCTGGGTCAGCCTGGACGTGTCCCCTTCTCGGAGCCCGTCACAAGGAAGCCTGGGTCAGCCTGGATGTGCCCCATTCTCGGAGCCCGTCACCAGGAAGCCTGGGTCAGCCTGGACGTGTCCCCTTCTCGGAGCCCGTCACAAGGAAGCCTGGGTCAGCCTTCCTGTCCAGAGCCCTGAGGTCCACTGCTTTTCCTATTCAAGCATTGGGTAGAAGGCCACTGCTTAAAGCCTCGGTTTCTGGAAGGTGAAGAAAATGGCCCAAATTGGGAAAGCTCCAAATCTCGCGATGCAAATTTCACTTCCCATTGCTTCCCAGTGAACTTGAGAAAGAATTTACCCCACCTCTTGGCTCAGGAACTCATCAGACCGAGACCTCATAGAAAGCTCTTCTCCCAAAGTCCTACGATGTCAGAACAAGGGAAAAGGGAAAGCACTAGTTTTGATAAAACGTCTATGTCTTTCCTTTTGATAAAGGCACCATGTCTGCAGAGTCAGGGTCATTCATTCAACAAACAACCCTACGTGCCCTCTCTGTGCCATGCTCGGAGACCGGCGTTAGCCAGTTCAGCTTTCTCATCTGGATGCTGAGAAAAGCCAGAAATAGCCGCATCTGGGACAAGAGACGTCCCAGTGAGTGGTCTCTGAGGAAGTGGTTTGGCTCCTCTGAGCACCGGGAGGCTTTGGCTTCCACTCTCAGGAGGAGAGGACGTCTTGGAGTGGCGAGTGGGGCCTCCTCGGGGACCAGGAAGCCACGAGGCAGCAGCTCCCCAGGAGCAGGCAGAATTGCACAAACTCAGATGAATTCTGAGTGGAAATGGGAGCAGCTCAAGTTGGCTTGCGCACTACAGTAAAGATCTGTAAACACTCAGCTCTGTATTGGACCCACGGCTGGGTGATTAATTCATCGTTCACTCCCCAGCCTGGAGGGGAACGCGTGTCTACCGGGGGCCAGCAGTGGGTGAGCACGGTCATACATCACGCCAGTTCCAAGCCTTGCGATGAGAAAATCAGCTGGCTGCGGGGAGACAGTTTGCAGGCAGCAGCGGCAGCTGGAGGACTGGCCTGTCCGGGCGGGTCGGTCTGCTGTCTGGAGACACACCAGTTGGCGGGTCACTCAGTCTTTCAGCCACGGTGGCCAGCCTCTCGGCCACCCGGCTTGGTGCTTCCTGGCCAGACCACAAAGAAACAAACCCCATTCCACCCAGGAGGGGAGCTCTTGTGACCTGAGGTGGCCTCTCCCAGAAGTGGACAAAGTACTAGGAAGAGCACTGGGATCTGTCCAGAAGGCCTCTGCGGTCCGGTTAGCATAAACCACTGCCCACGCTCTTCCCGGGGCTGCTCTGAGTTCCAGGTCCTTCTGCCCAAGAGGGCCTGGCTTCCTGACGTCTGCTCGGCGTCCTGCAGCCAGGGTCCTGGGACGTCGGCATCCTGCAGCCAGGGTCGCGGGATGTCGCCAGCTGCCAGCCCCGAGCCACGGCTTTTACCTGCCAATCTCGCCCACCTTCAGGGAAGAGCCCTTTGGGGAGCCCGGAATTTCACAAAGAGCTGAAAGTTACCATCCAGTGCAGGACAGAGTCTGTCAGGTGGTTGGGGGCTCCTATTGGAATGTGGGGTACCCTGCAAAGATTCGACAGTTCATCTCTTCCAGCTGAAATACCCTCAGTTTCTTCAACTATTCCTCATTTTTCAAGATGTCCAGACCACTCCATGTCCTGGCGGGAGGACTGCTGACTGTTTCCCCCTTTACACTTCCTCTTAAATCTCCACACTCCCCAAACGGGATGCCGTGTTCCCACGAGTGGCAGGAACACTGAGGCTTCTGAGCCGGGTGCTTGGCCCAGCTTCTCTCACTTCTCTCTCTTAACAACGTGGCCAGGTAGTCATTAACTGTACAGATGGAGAAACTGGGTCCTATGATGGCAAAATGGCTGCCAGGATCCGACCCTCAGCTGGTCTGACTGCAGATTATACTTTGAACCGGCGATCTCATTTGCCCAGAGCCTCCTGGGATTATTAGCTAGAATGCTAGGGACATCTGTTTCAGGGGCTGTGAGGCTGGGGGGCTTTCTTCCCTGGAGCCAAGGTGAGCTTTGAGAGATTGGCCAAAGTCCTTTAATCTCAGCCAAATGCAGCATCAAAAATAAAATAATATACAAAATAAAAGCAAAAAAATTAAAATTAAAAAAAAAAAGCTTTATGGCACCGCTTTCTGCCCTCAGTCTGAGCAGAGCAACTTTTCCAGAAAAGGGAGAAGAATCCTATTTCTCTCATTCTTCTTTCCAGGATAAATAGAATGGCCCAGGAAGCAATCTGTTCACAACTTCCTTTTGCCTTATTTAGGACACAGAAGAGACCAACTCTCCGTAATCTATTTATAGAGCAGAAGAGCAAGCAGACTGGGTTCCCTGACGAAAGGGTCTCTAACCAGAAGATGAGTGTACAATACTCATTCTCCTCGTGGCTGTCGCACCGATATCTTACCAACAAAGAGTGTGGTGACTCAGCCTTTCCCGCCCAAGAACAGTGGGCTTAATCTGTGAATGCCTTCCCTTCTCCCAGGAAGGAAAACTGTTACGTGGCCAGAGCTGGGGGTTGAGGCTTTCGTGTGGGGAGTTTACCCAGCACTGCCCACAGCAACACTATACATGTAGTCACAGAGTTCCAGGTGAGTATCTACAGAGGCATCATCTGATCGTACTCACCTGTGGGTGTGTTTGACACCATGGCTGAGAGAGGACTGGGTATCAGGCAGCTGGGTGACCTGACTTGGCCGCCACGTGGGCCCGAGTGAGCCTGCTTCCTGGTCACACCACCCAGGCGGCCCGCAGGCTGACCTGAGAGATGCTGCAAGACAGATGCCTGAGAGACAGCCTCCAGACTGTTCTGGCGACCTCCAGGAATTGACCGCTCCGGCCTGCCCAGGGGGCTGCCCCACGCGAACGGGAATATGGAAGCAGGACAGCCGCTGAGCCTGCGGAGCGACGGCGAGGGTCAGCACGGGACTGGGCGGGTGAGGCAAGGGCACGGAGACTGAGGGAAGTCGGGAAAAAATTGTGTGTGGCTCAGACCCAGGGGCAAATATCTACAGGTGCCTGAACTCAGGACCCTGCGTATGTTTCAGATTCACCGCCTGGCGTGAACTTACCAACTAGATGTTACGGAAATTACCTGTTGAGTAGGCTGAGCGGTTTAGCACGCTTGTACTCACACTCAGTGAGCTCACCAAATAGGTGTCAACCTGAACATGGGCTTGATTTTCCGTTGAAATTCAAGCTGCACCCAAAAAGGTGTGTAAAACTCAAACTGCAAACCAGAGGTAAAAATATTCAAACTTGGTGTGTTTTGAGTGGAAATTTTTATGAAGTATAGAAAAATTTCAACAATAATTTAGTGATGTATTTATAGTAAAATGCACAAATCTTAACAGTGGAGCTTGATGACATTTGTGTACGTGTGACTTTGAGCACAGGGCCACTTCCCAGAACAAGAGGAAGTTTCCTTACCCCAGAAAAGTCCTTCATGTGCTGTCCCAGTCAGTCCCTACTCCCAGGTCAGAACTGTTCATATTCTTTTACCATATTTTAATTTTGCCTGTTCTTAAACTTCACATAAATGGAATCATACCCACGCATTCCCCCTTTTCTTCTGCTCACTGTAATTTTTAAAAAGATTTTGTTTATTTATTTGACAGAGAGAAACACAGCCAGAGAGGGAACACAAGCAGTGGGAGTGAGAGAGGGAGAAGCAGGCTTCCCGCCGAGCAGGGAGCCCGATGTGGGGCTCGATCCCGGGTCTCCGGGACCATGACCTGAGCCGAAGGCAGTCGCTTAATGACTGAGCCACCCAGGCGTGTGACTGGTATGAACTTCTTTGTTCATATAAATTTTTTTTAACATTTTATTTTTTATTTGACAGAGAGATAGCACAAGTAGGCAGAGTGGAAGGCAGAGGGAGAGGGAGAAGCAGGCTCTCCACTAAGCAGGGAGCCCAATGCAGGACTCATTCCTGGGATAATGACCTGAGCTGAAGGCAGCTGCTTAACCAACTGAGCCACCCAGGCGCCCTCTTTGTTCATATTTTTACCCAAATCTTTCTGTATGAAAATATATTGGTTTCTCTAGGGTGTATACCTAGGAATAAGACTCTATTAGAATCTGCCAAGTGACACACTCCAAGTTTAAAAATAACCAATCGTAAAGTGAAATAAAAGTAGAAGGCTCTTAAAATTTGCTTACTCATTCACAAAATATTTTAAAATAGGCAACATAGGAGGAATCATCCAATATTCAAAGGTTTTATAGAGATAGAGTGAGTTTATCCTTCAGAGCCACAAATGGGCTCTTAAGATACAAATTTTCAACAGCTGGGGCTTTAAGCCAAACTGACTTTAGGCAAATCGGTCTTAAGCAAATTGGCCCAAAGGCTCAATATCGACTCTTGTCAAGACGCGTCTCCCGCACCGTGCCTTGGCATGACTGAATTTTAAACAGCGCAGATTTGACATTCATCCCTGGGAGATTTCATACCAGAGGGAAGCACACGTCTGTTTATGCACATGGATATATGGGATCAGGGTGTTGGGACAAGTAGACACTTGGTGGAAGGGGGAGGGACTTCCCAGCCCTGTCCACAAAATCCTGGGGGAACTGATAATGGGCCATGAGCTGGCAGGATGCCCAGGGAATCAAAAACTGGATGAGCCGGGGCAGGGACCTAAGCCAGGGAAGGACCTAAGCCGGGGAAGGTCTTCACGGAGCCCAACTGCCACAGTGGGTTTTGCCTGGCAATGTTGGGGCCCGTGTGTGGGGAGGAGCTGGGGTGTCATTACAGTGAAGGAGGAGGAAGGGGAGGAGGCTGCCCCTGGGTGTGGCTGCACGCAGGACTACAGGTCAGGGGGCTGTACGAGTTAGCAGTTGTCTGAGAGTGAAACTCAGCCCTCACCATCTTCATCCTGCCCAAGATACCCAACAGTCATTGCCAAGATGCATCAGCAGATAGGGCTGCAAATTAGAGAAAATTTACAGTCATTCACATATGTTCACTGTCACTCTTGCCTTGGTGTCTTCCACACTTTTGATATAATTGGCTTCTAGGTCATCATCCAAGTTATTAATTAACAGTATTAACCTGGACAGGACCAGAACCAAGCCCACCGGATTGCCTCTCGGTGCTTGCCTCCCGGGGACGGGGATTTATCCATCAATGCTCCTTGGGAACAACCGTCCAACCAACTATTAATCGACCTCCTCATCCCCATTAACACATGTCCACCTTTGCACAAAAGATTCACGAGGGACTTAGTAAAGGCCTCCCACAAATAAGACACCAGGTCTGACACCCTGGTCCCCCAACTAATCTAATAATTCACATGAGATTAGACTCAGTGAGTCTGCACTAGTTGCTGGCAAACATCACTTTCTTTTCAAAGTACTCAGAGAACCATCTGTTTAATAACCCTTCCTAGACCTTGGCTGGCACCGGTGGTGCTTGCCGATCTAATGGTAAATCTCATTCCTCACTCTCTTAGAATCAGAACGTTTCCCAGTGTCATCCTTTTGGCTGCTCTCTCTGGTTGTCTGGGACACCTCAAAGATGTTACAGGTGACCCGTGTGCTTGTGTGGGAGGTCGTCTGTCTGGAGCAGCTGACTTGAACTCATTATCAGTGCAGGCATGGTCGTGTATTTGATGTAAGGCAATTTCTGGCAGGTTAGCGGAAAACTTAATTTTGCCTCATTTTGTTGCTTTAAAGTTAATTCGGTGAGCCATGTCCTGTGTCCTTTAGATGTTTGTGGTTGGATGTTCATCGGTCCTGTGATTTTTCTCATCACTCACAATAAATAAAATACTATAATCACCTTAAGTCACCAAGTACAGTCTTCGTTTAGGTATTAGAAACTGACTCCCAGATAAGGATCAGAACTTAAGCTTTGTTTAAAGTTAAATCTTCTGAATCAGTCTGAACCCTACTGCGGGCAGAAAGCTTCCAGCTGGAGAAAGTCTAATGGGGCTCTTCTTTTTTTCCCTTTTTCCCCTGGACCTCAGCTGCAGGCCCGGACTCGTGATTCCTGCGAGGTTGGGGAGTAGGAAAGTGTGTTCTTAGCTGCTATCTTTGAAAATGGCTCCTCACTCTCTGGGTCTGGCAAATGTTTCAAGCCTTCTCATTCTTTAGATATTTTTGAGGCAGGAATCAAATTTCAATTTCCCGTGTCCCCTCCTCAGCCTCAGCTCCCCACGTACTCTCCTTTGAAGTCTCTCCTCCTCTGTGTCTCTTAGTGAAGGTGGAGTATCCTACAGCATGCAAATCATTTCCTCCAAAGATCTCTTCCTCCCCAGGGACACCTGGGGGGCTCAAAATCGGTTGAGCTACCAACTCTTGATTTTGGATCAGGTCATGATCTCAAGGTCCTGAGATTGAGCCCTGCGTCCAGCTCTGTGCTCAGTGGGCAGTCTGTTTAAGATTCTCTCCCTCCGCTCCTCTCCACATGCACACGCACAATCTCTCTCAAATAATAAATCGATCAATCAATCTTTTTTTTAAAAGTCTTTTCCTCCCCAGTCCTCTCCCTTCTGGACCCTCAGTGCTCTCACTGTGGTTTTCTAGGGTTCCAGAGAAATCCCACCAGTTCAGAGACACTATGCGATGTTTGAACAATGGTCTCCTTTGGAATGTAACTTTGTCTTCACATTTCAGGCAAAAGGAGACAGAGTCCAGTTCAGATATTTGGTTAAAGTAGCTTTCCACTATGGCTCTCTAATGTTGACCTTCATTCTCCTCCATTCTGGTTAGATGGCGTTTCTTCCTGATAGGGAGACAGATGAAGATAGTAGTTAAGAACACCTGCATTCTCTCTGGAGCCTGCCCTGTTTACACATGATCTTCTCTGAGCACAGGGATTTTCCTCCTTTTTGAAGCATATCCTTTTAAAAACCACAACCAACAGGCCATTCAATTAATTTATAATGAATAATATAATGGGGCATAGCTCTCATGCATGTTCTTTTTATTACTTCTTAATGATGAAATTAAAGTAGGAGTGCGTAGGGGAAAGAATCTAACATTTGTTGAACACTCACTACATGCTTATCACTTTATAGTCATGCTCTTCTTAAGTAATCACAATAGCCACGGGAGGCAAATATTTGTATTCCCATCATATCGATGAGGGAACTGAGGGACAGAGTCGGTAGCTTGCCTGAAGTCCACAGCTAGCCACCTATGTGCTTTGTCCATGACATCTCTGAGTTCCAAATCGCTGTCGTAAGATAAGTCGGTGAACTTGGTAAAATAACAAATAGATTCAGATATTTTTATAAACAAACAAACAAACAAACAAACAGAAAACCTGTCTCTCTGGCTGGGGATACAAAGAATAAACTAGAAATCACCAGCCATGAACACCTTAAAACTTGACATATGCTTTTATAATATTTTATTTAGGAATATGCATAGAATGGTTTTATAAAATTAAAATAATTCTGTATCCTCAGCGCTGAGTCTTAATTCGTAACCTTGTTCTACGTGAGTATTTCCCATTCCCAATAAAATTCTTTGAAAATCATTTTTAATCATTTTTAATGATTCCTTTTTTTTTTTTTTTTTTTAATGATTCCTAATAGGCCAAGGTATAGGTACAGGTGACTTACTCAACCTCCTTCCCTTATCATGGACCATTAAGATTGTTTCCATTTGTTACCACTTTGGGTAACACCAGAATGTGCACCATCCTGCATAGATCTGTGTTTGAGTTTCTGACAATTATTGGGAGTTAGTTGTTAGTTCAAAGGGTATGGACCTTTTAAAGGCTCTTGATACAAACTGCCCTGTGCTTTCTAGAAAGGTCTGTAGCAGCTGGGCTTATCTCGATGGACAGGGTTGTCACACTCCATCAGTTAAAGACCCATCTCCACACCAGGACCAACCACCAGAACCAGAGCAGTTATGCAGGCTGGTCAGGTTTTCCTCTCTTCTGAACAATGTCAGAGACATAAAACAAACGTGTTTTACCAAATCTCCATTTGGAGGGAGTGGAAGGAGAGATCTGTATTTGCATATTTGTAGTCAGGGTTCTCCTGGAAGGTGGCACGCTCCTCTGATGCAGCCTGCATTTGGTTCATTGTCCTGTAACACACGGGGCAGCCTTGTGCCCCCGTCACCTTCTGCTCACACCTTCCTGCACACAAGTCCAGAGCTCCCCCATGAAGCGAGACTTGCCTAAGAATCCCCAGCGACAAGCTGATAAACATCTCCAGGTGGGCTTGCTTTGCATCGATTATAGGTTCAACTGTCCTAGTTTTGTTTTCAATTGATGACCTTTATCCAGAGCTACTCTAAACCCTGTCCATTTCCCACCCCAGAACCACACTTTGAAGACAGAAAAGCAACATAGAGCAATATATAGTAAACATACTGTAGCAATATAGTAAGGACACACTTAAATGACCATATTTTAATAATCTGTCCCCTCCTAATTTCAAAAGCAGTCCATGTTTAAAGCAGAGACCTTAGAGAATCCCGGAAAGCAGGTGGCGAGGATGCAGAGTGGCCAGCATGGGCGTGGCCAGCCCGGCAGATGGGAGTGTGTGAGTCTTGGCGGATATCTGTGTGGGGTCAGCAGGGCTGGTGTTCTGCTGCACAGATGTCAGCCGGACATACAGCGAAGCCTGCACACTGGGAGGAACTCTCCCGCCGGACACCACATAAGCCCAAGAACGCAGTTCTGACGCCAGGGGAGGGGAAGGGAAGCCTCCTGAAATGATGGAGATAGAAATCATAAGTGCAAGAGAATGGCGCTGGATACACAAGTCCAGACATCGAACACCAGAGTCAGCTTTGTGTCCTCTTTCTAGCTCCCTTGGCTTCTCATCTCCTGACTTCAGGGGCCCTCCACTGCCAGCCTCTTTGCTGGTGCCTCGGCAGGGTGCTGGCCTGGTGCCAGAGAGGGTTTGATGGACAGAACTCCCATCTTCGGGGCTGTCCATGGGAGCTGGCCTCGTAGATCACCGTGGAAGCCGACGACCGCTGTGATGGTTCGAGCGGGGCGTGCATAGAGAGCGTTCCCAGGAGAAGGCTGGGTGAGCCATCGTATAAGAGTGTAACTCCGCCGTCTGTGAGGACCTGCTTCCCTTAATTCTCCTCACAGGGATGAGGGACTAAATCTCCTGAAAGCAGCAGGTGGGTGGAAAACAAGACAACAAAACGAAATAAACAGCCCGATAGGACCATGATCCCTGGCAGGGATGCACCAGAAGGAAAGGACTCTGGTTTCCCGGAGCCAGGACGCTGGACCCAGCCTTTGGTCCCACGGGGGCCCAAAGAGCCAGCTGGCACAGGTGCTTCCTCGTGGAGCCCTTCTGTTCGCGCTCTTGCCGCCTTGGCCACACTTCAGGGGAGCCCCAGGCTGAGCCCACATCCTAACTGTCAAGACGCTGCAGCATCTGAGAGAGGCGGCGAGGCAGGTTGGAGTCCCTGGAGGCCTCCGAGAACAGAACGCGTTACCAGCATTGTCACTGCTGTGCGCTCGGTAGTGACAGGACGGGAGACATCGGAGCCCCAGTCCACAGGAAACCGCGCAGGTTCCGGCCCGTCCACATGAAGGAGCCCGATCCGCCATTAGAAAGTAGATAGGCTTGTGGAAATCAGAAGAGAAAACGAATATGTGCATAAGATATTTTTAGTGGAAAAAGGTTTAAAACAGTATGTAGAGTATGATCTTCTTTGTAATA
The DNA here is from genome assembly GCA_004023965.1 of Spilogale gracilis. Taxonomy (NCBI): domain Eukaryota; kingdom Metazoa; phylum Chordata; class Mammalia; order Carnivora; family Mephitidae; genus Spilogale; species Spilogale gracilis. Next base: position 109,589 of record PITA01004305.1, read on the forward strand.
TATATTCATATAAATTATATATTTACTGCAGATTTTAAAAAATATATTTTTCTACATTACACCTAGAAAATCAACAGAAAGTGGGACAACAGCAATTTCCTTTTCTTTCTGTATTTTTCTGGGTGTCTAAACAAATTATGATATATGTGCATTGCTTTAATTAAAAAAGATTGTAATCCTTGCTGACGGATACGGGGCTAAAACCTGTCCTGGCAGCCAGGGAGGTACGCCACTTAGATCTCCCTTCAAGAAAGAACTTGATATCCGCATGCGGAGTGCAGGAAGCCCGCTGCCTCTGACTGCAGAGCCTCGAAGATTCACAGCTGCCTGAGCGCCAGGCTGGTGCTCTTCCTCGGGGAAGCCCCTCCTTAATGCCTGAGCATGGGGGGGGGGCGGATTCCTGCCTTCTCTGTCCCGTGTAGAAGTCCTCTTGGGTCCTGGGTGCTGCAGCTCTCCACTGGGCTGACAGCTTTCTCAAAGCTGGTCCACAGGCTGGGCTCTTCCCACCCGCTCCTTCCTCTGCCCCTGTCATTGCACAGGTGTCTCACCTGCTTGGCAATCTGAAGTCTTTCTTGCCCCCTCCTGCACCCCTCACAGGCATCCTTCCAAGAATCGCTTATAATTCTGACTTGATTGCTGTTTGCCTCCTGGAGGATCCAACGCAATGCTTCCGTGCTCCTGAACACAATATAAAGAACGTGGACTTGGTTATTAGCATTCTCTTCATGGGAATACTCTCCTCTCCACCCTGTGCAAAGAATTATCCTGGATGACTCCCCAAGTAGGCTCCAAAACACAAGATGCCTTTTTCTACCAAGATTTTCTCCTTCTGATTGTTGTTGCCTGAAATCTCTTCCCTTTCTGCCCACCTCTCCGCCCCGCTGGGGCTGAATCAGAAAGGCCAACAGTGCGCAGGTCAATGTCCATGACCTATATTAATTGCTAGAATAAGGAAGGCCAGCTAGCAAGAACGAAGATCTGACACCCATGGATCCTCGCATGCTTCAGAGCAGTTCTAACTTCAGAAAACGGTGACCAACACCACAGTTGCTAAGACTTTGGAGCCATGGTGCCCTCTGGTCTGTCCTTCAGGCCTGGTTCGTTCTTCCCAGATCATGTAGTTCCCGGTGAGCTGACCTGCTCTCCCCAGCACAGGGCTCAGGTGTCCTGGCCCTGTACACAGACACCAGTCTCTTGTTAGAGCCCATGGTAGGTACATGCCACGTCTTGGGAGGCCACACGAGCTGGTAGAAGGTGGTCCTCCCATTCATCCTCAGAACTCAGGCCTTGGATAGCCCGAGGATCCCAGCATCTGCACAAGAGGAGGAACTGAGAGACAGAAGCAAAAATGGTAGCAGACGATCATAGCACATGTGAGGGAGGCTGGCAAGGGTTAAATCAAGAATTATAACACAATCAGATCTCAAACCGGCTGTGAATGTGAGATGAAGAAAACCTAATTAATATCCACTTGCCCTCCCAAGAAGGCTGACCTCCCTCGGGGCCCTTTTTGCTATGGGCGGGGAAGTGTGCGCCTCCCCCGGTCTGTGCCCTGCCGTGATTTGTGGACAGTGGCCCCAAGTGGACAAACTCTGGGCTGAGTTTCCAGCACATACAGAGCATCTATGAACTGCTCAGTGTCTCTGTCAGGGACTTCCTTTCTGCTTCTATCAGCCCGAATGGGTTTCTTCTGCTTGCTAACTAGGAACCCTGGCTGCTAAGTATATAATTTCTGTCTATGTTAAATGTGCATGGAGGCAACCGGGTTAACAATGAAGTTTAACATCTAGGTTATAAACACAGGATGCTTGGGAAGGGGCGAGGTGAAACGGGAGAGGAGAGCACAAGGAAGGAGGCAAGCGCAGAGAGAACAAGGGGACAAAATAGTGAGACGTGCGAAGGTCAGTCTCAGCCCTTGTTATGATATGACCCTGTGTTTGCCTCCACGCAGTCGGGACCGGGACACACCGGCTGAACTCAGATCCGCGGAAAAGGACATTTCCCAGGATTACGACCAGGCCTGAGTATTATTCAGAGCTTCTCAGGAAATGCTGATGAGCAGACAGAGTTGATACATGTTTATTTACCAGTGTGATCTTCGACCACCTACATCAGCATCTGGCCAGAAGTTTATTTAAAAATTCATGTTCCTGGACTCCACGGTCGACCTCCCGAGTCAGAGTCTGGAGGGGAATATTTTCTGCCCAGAGTGAGGGCGCTCATCATCCTGTGGCCACAGAAGCAGATCCCGGGGCCTAGAGCAGACCACGGGCTCCTGGGCGCCAGGCCAGGTCTCATGCAGTGGGCCCCATCTTTTCAAAGATCTGCTTTTCAGATCTCGAATGGCTGTTTAACACCGCAGCTCACTTCTTGGAACTCACCCTGAGGAAATAAGCACACGATGTGGAAGGATGTACGAGGCAGAATGTTCCTCTCAACCCTTGTTTAATTAATGAACATTTGGAAACAACCCAAATATCAATCAATAGGGGAGTAATTAAAGTAATTATGACACATTCATACAGTGGAGGGCTATGTAGCCATTAAAATTGTGAGGTAGGTCTCTACACGTGCAAATGGAAATATACCTGCAATATCGTGCATGTGGGGAGAAAATCAGATGGCAAAGGGACAGATCTGTTACACAAGAGTCGGCAGTCACATGTATGGCATGGCCGTGTGTCCTGCATAATCTTGGGGACACTTTTACGCCTGAGAAAACAGATCTGAATCTTCAGGTTTTTTTCTTTATACACACATGTACATATTTACTTTTTATTATGAAAGATTTCAAACACAAATAAAAGTAGAGTGAGCCTATATCAGACTAAAAGGCTTCTGCACGGCAAAGGAAACCAGCAACAAAATGAAAGGATGAGCTATGGAATGGGAGAAGATATGTGCAAGTCATACATGCAGTAAAGGGTTCATATTCCCCCAAACAAAGAAGTCCTACAACCCAATAGCAACAAAAAAATCTGGTTAAAAAAATGGGCAGAAGGGCACCTGGGTGGCGCAGTCAGTGGAGGGTGTGACTTGAAATTGTGGCTCAGGTGGTGACCTCATGGCTCGTGGGGTCGAGCCCCTAGTCCAGCTCCTGGCTTGGTGGGCGGTCTACTTGAGGTTCTCCCTCTCCCTCTGCCCCTTCCCCTAGCTTGCATACACACTCTCTCTCAAATAAATAAATCTTTTAAAAAGATGGGCATCACAAAAAAAAAAAAGATGGGCATCACAGACCTATACCCCTGAAACAAATAATGTATATGTTAATAAAGAAATACATTGAAAAATTGGCAGAAGAACAGAACAGACATTTTTCCAAAGAAAGCACACAGAAGGCCAACAGGTGTATGAAAGGACAGGTGTTCAACATCACTTGGATTTGCAAATCAGAACCACAAGATCACTTCACACCTGTTGAGGATGCTCTGTTAGCCTCAAATCTTGTCATATTGTTATATATATATATATACATATATATATATGATTTTATTTATTTGACAGAGAGAAACATACCCAGAGAGGGAACACAAGCAGGGGGAGCGAGAGAGGGAGAAGCAAGCTTCCCACCGAGCAGGGAGCCCAATGTGGGGTTCGATCCCAGGTCTCCGGGACCATGACCTGAGCCAAAGGCAGTCGCCCAACCAACTGAGCCACCCAGGTGCCCCATATTGTTTTATATTTTAAGTATACCTTTTAGAAACAGATTTGTCTTTATGGCTTGTTTTATTTGGTATCTTCTGTATTGTAGGGTGTAGCTTCTCAAATTAGGCAAGTTTGTATTTTTGTTCTATGATGGTTTCCTTTAAACCAGTTCTGAAATTTACCCTCCGAGTCTCTTCCTTTCCAGGCTATTGTCTGTTGGTTCCCCCTCCCCCATGAGCAGTATTGAAATTATCTAGCAACTTTCTCTTTCTGCAGGCCATCTCCTCAGCATCTAATTTGAGGTGATAACACTCTACTCTCAGTTAAAATCCATAAGACAATTTACAAGCTTATTGAACTTCTCATAGGTTTCAAGGATGTAAAGCCATTAATACTATTCTTTCTTCCTGAGAACCTTTATTTAGTCTTAATTCTGCAGGGAACTATCCTCACTGCTCACCACCAGTCTTCATGCTGATACCTCTTGAGAAACTTTGGTTTTGTTTTTAAAGATTTTATGTATTTGAGAGAGAGTGAGAGAGAGCCTGAGAGGGGAGAAGGTCAGAGGGAGGAGCAGACTCCCTGCAGAGCCGGGTGCCTGAAGCGGGACTCAATTCCAGGACTCCAGGATCATGACCAGAGCTGAAGGCAGTTGCCCCACCAACTGAACGACCCAGGCGCCCATCACTTGGTTTTTTGAAATCCATTCCCTAGCAGATTCCTCAGGAAGTACTCATGGGACAATATTGCCAGAGTTTTTTGTGTGTTCATAACAAAACATCTGTGTCTTTATAGTTGACGGTCAGTTTGCTAGAAAATTCTCTTCTCAGTTTCTTTCCTTGAGTAGATATGTGGTCTCAGTGTCCTCTGGCATAGAGCATTGTGTCCACAGTCTGGGGACAATCTGCCTTTCTTTCCCTTATAAAATACTTGGTCTTTCTGGCAATTCTTTTTCTTTTTCCTTGAAGTCTGCTAATTTTATTAGAATATTGGCTGTTGTAGGTTGATTTTCCCAGATACGAATGTGCCTTCACTGTGAAGTTTCAGGTCGGTTCTATTCAGAAAAGAAAGTGTAATTTAATATGTTTTTGTACATTTTATTCCGTTGCTTTGGTTTTCATTTTCATGGTTTCTATCCCACATGCTTTGGGTCATCTTTTCCGTGTGTGTGCATGAGTGCATGTGTGTGTGCACGTGTGTGAGTGTACGTCTGCGTGTGTGCGCGTGTGTGAGTGCGCGTGTGTGTACCATTTTCTCTTGTATCACTTTTTGCTTTCTTTTCTTTTATTTAAAAATTTTTTATCCTTTGCAACTGGTGTTCCTTCATATTTAGGTTCTATGGCAGTTCTAAAATGTGGCCATAAAGAGACACAGGAAACACTTTCAGGAGAGGGGATTGTTCTATACCTTGACTGTGCTACTGGTTACAAGACTGTATCTAATTACTTAAGTTGTCAAACTGCACAATTTTAATGAATGAATTTTATGCAAATTACATCTTAACAAAATAGACCCAAAATGAGAAAAATAGATGCAAATTCCTTGACACTCCTCCCGACAAGAGATAGAGTCTATGTCCCCTCCCTTTACATCGGGGTGGGCCTGGGACAGCTCTGACTGATAAGCATGACCATAGTGATGCTACGTGTCATCCAAGGCACGGTCAGGAAGGGTCAAGTTGGTCTGCCCTGGTCTTTGGAACACTCACTCTTAGTACGTTGAGCTGCTCTGTGTGAAGCCTGACTACCCTAAGGACACTATGCCCATAGGCCACCTGTCTGCTCTCCAGTCCCTAGGCTGAGCTGAAGCTGCCCGGCGGCCTTCCAAGCCCAAGTGCCAAACATGTAACTGAAGAAACCACCCTTGGATTAGACCTCCTACGCCCAGCTGCCTCTGCAGACAGCCATTTTGGTCATGCCGGCTAAGGCCAGGACCCACAACCCTGGGACAATGGTTGCTTTGTTCCATGAAATTTGGAGGGAAATCATTATGTAACACTAGATAGTTGGACCACACCTCTTCTGTTTTAATCTTCATTTACCAAATTATACTTTCTTCTTTCTTATTCTTTTCTGAGTTTTTTAAAAAAATATTTTATTTATTTATTTGACAGAGAGAAACACAGCCAGAGAGGGAACACAAGCAGGGGGAGTGAGAGAGGGAGAAGCAGGCTTCCCACCGAGCAGGAAGCCCGATATGGGGCTCGATCCTGGGTCTCCGGGATCATGACCTGAGCCAAAGGCAGATGCTTCATGACTGAGCCACCAGGCGCCCCTCTTTTCTGAGTTCTGTCACTTCTTTTTCCAATCTTTCTTTTCTCAATTACCTCAATTCTAAGTTTTTCTAAGCTTATTAGAATATAATCTTATTAGTTCTGCTCTTTTATAACATAATTTGCCTTAATTTAGTTCAGTTCATTTAATATATTGGGTTATAAGTTTTATCTGTTTTGTGGGGATGTCTTTTTAGCAGACCCTCATTATCTCCAGAGACAGCATTCTGCCCCTGATTTTCCCTTCTCATGTAGTGACTTCGCATGGATTCACTCACTGTAATTTGTTGTTGCTCACTTTAATGAGAATTGTTCGTCCTTTTAGGAGGGAAAGGTGGGCTAGGATACACTCCTAGATTCACTATCCTGGAAGTTTTCTTCCCACAACTTTCACGGAATGATTAAATATGTGTGTGTCTCTCCAAATATTTTCCGAGCTGTGTCATCACTGCTCTTCTCTCTCCCATTTGTCTTAATCTTTCTCTCTCTCTCTCCTTTTTCTGATCTCTGTGATGCTCAATTTAAATTCTGCTCCTAGCAGGTACTTTGCAGCACAGAACTTTACCCTATAACAAAGTGTGATTAATTTTGTTACCAGAGCGTACCAGCTACTTCTGCCCCCTGGATCCCCTTGCCCTCCCATGCAAATGGGAGCCTGTGAAACTCCCTCCAGTCTTTGGTGTCTCAGGTTGGGCTCCCAAGATTCCCAAAGCCAGTTTGTGGGCTTTCTGGCTCTCAGGGCTACAGGGGTCCATTCGTTCTTCTACCCTTCCTCTCGTGGTCTACCAAAATCATTTGCCTTGTAGCTTATACCGACCTGCTTATATTTTGGAGTCTGTTGTGATACTTGGTCACCTTGCCTTGTTGTAGATCAGTGGTTCTCAGTCTTTAGAATTGGAAGCACCAGAATCACCTGGAGGCTTGTGAAGGTGCAGGTGCAGAGGTCTTGTTGGGCCCGGAATCTGGGAGTCTGGCGCATTCATGGGTGGTACGGACACTTCTGGTCTGGAGATCCCACTTTCAGAACCACAGCTACCGAGGTTCGTGAGCTTTCTGTCTGCTCACAGCACACCGTCCTGTTCCGTCTGCTTTTGTGCAGGGAACCGAGGGGTGTAACTATTTTGCTGCCACCACTTGGAAAACCACGCCGAATAGTCACTGCGTGACCCAGATTCAACACATGGGCTGCACAAACGTTATGTATGAACCCTCAGCAGCATTAGTCTCAGTAGCTAAAAGGTGGAAACTACCCAACGGCCCATTAACAGGTAAATTTAACCTTAAAAAAGGAGATGCTGACTCATTCTACGACCTGGAGGAACGTTGAAGACGTCATGCTGAGTGAAATAAGCCAGACGCAAAAGGAAAATAGAATATAATTCCCCGTTTCTATGAAATGTCCAGAATAGGCAAGTCTGTAGAGACAGAAAAGACATTAGTGGCCGTCTTGGGCTAGGGAATGTGGGGAAAATGGAGAGTGGCCGCTAGTGTGCACAGGGTTTCATTTGGGGGCGATGGAAGTGTTCTGAATCGATCGTGGTCATAGTTGCCCAACTCCGCGAACACAGCAAAAACCCTTGAATTCCATCTCAGCGAGGGATAAGAAGGCCACCGTATAACCGCAACAGCCAGAAACCTCTTCCATTTTAAGAGATGAATTATTCAGGACTGTTGGCGCTTCCATTCATCCCAACGAGTTTCTTGTGACGCACCCCCGCACAGTGTCCCAGGGCCTAGTCCGCGGAGGGCGCGGTGACTGAGGGCTGAGTGCACCCTGACGAAAGCTTGCGGCTCCTGAGCGTTGCTCCCCCGGCAAGTGTGGGATGGAAAGTGGGGTTTGCCCTGATAAAGCCAGCATCTGACCTCAGAACCAAGCCTCTGCGCCCTGGGAATCCAGCCCCTTGCTGGCCCTCGGCGCGCTCAGCCCACAGCCCGTTGGTTCCTTCTGCCATGAATGGAAGCAGACACCCTCGTCCAGGCTGCTTCCCCTCTGCAGACTCCTTTCCAGCCCTTCCCTTGGCTCCAGGGGCCATCGGAGTCACCCTCCCTCTCCCCAAATCCCCCACCCCCTGCCCCCGCCAAGACTCATTCTGCTTTCCATCTTGTCAGACAACAAAGACACCGGAGGAATTTATTTATACCTCCAGCCAGCTAATGAGACAATTCAATGAAAAGCAGCCCCAGCTTGCTGGGGCCTCCTCAGGCCTTTGATGGCCTCTTCCCAGCATTTACTCCACATACAAATTTTCCACGGTGAATAGGCACCATTCTTCCGGGAAGCGCATTTGTTCCCTTGGCTATTTTATTTCAATCTCTTGTTTTGCTTTTTATTATTATTGTTAAACTGTAATTAATTCTTCTATCAGCTTCTCTTTAGGGCACAATGCCTAATGCAGCGTGTCACCCCCAGCCACACACCTCTTCTGGAGAGAAAGCAAGCCTCTGACATTTTAAAAACATGCAAGCTTCTAGGTCCTCGTCTCTACAGCACAAGAGTTGGGGTGGAGGGGGACGGTTTGCACAAGTGGAGTTGAAAGGGTTTCATGGTCAAGTGATGGTGGATTTCAGTGTAGCTGAGACAGTTCCGATTTTTAGCAGACAGACCCGTGAAGGATTAGAAGAGGCCTGGGGGAAGTGTGGCCCCTGTCTTGCTCTTCAGATTTGGAACCACTGTTCTCCTTCCATCTCCCGGGGACCTTTGCTGCATCGTGTTCCCTCCAGCTCCCTGCAGAACCCCCCGGAAGTCAGCCTCTTCTAAAGTTTACCAGAACCGAGGACATGTGTGTAGGTGGGCGTACATCTGTGATGCTGTATGTAGTGGCCCGAATGGTGGCCTCCAGATGTGTCCGTGTCCTCCCCAATTCCCAGAACCTGAAATGTGACCTGATTTGGGGGAAAAAAGTCTTTGTGGATGTTATTGAGAATCTTGAGATGAGGAGATCGTCCTGGCTTGTCTAGCTGAACCCTAAATCCAAAGACAAGTGTCCTAACAGACCCCCTGAAGGGAGAGACAGAGAAGAAGGTGATGGGAAGTTGGAGGCAGGGGTTGGAGTGCTATGGCTACAAGCCCAGGATCGCCAAGAGTGGCTAAGGATGGCTGGGCAGCTTCCAGAAGCCAGAAGAGGCAAGGGACGGATTCTCTCCTAGACTTCCACAGAAGGGACGGGTTCTCTCCTAGACTTCCACAGAAGGGATGTATTCTCTCCTAAACTTCCACAGAAGGGATGGGTTCTCTCCTAGAGCTTCCACAGAAGGGATGGATTCTCTCCTAGACTTCCACAGAAGGGATGGATTCTCTCCTAGACTTCCACAGAAGGGATGGATTCTCTCCTAGACTTCCACAGAAGGGATGGGTTCTCTCCTAGAGCTTCCACAGAAGGGATGGATTCTCTCCTAGACTTCCACAGAAGGGGTGGATTCTCTCCTAGACTTCCACAGAAGGGACGGGTTCTCTCCTAGACTTCCACAGAAGGGATGTATTCTCTCCTAGACTTCCACAGAAGGGATGGGTTCTCTCCTAGAGCTTCCACAGAAGGGATGGATTCTCTCCTAGACTTCCACAGAAGGGATGGATTCTCTCCTAGACTTCCACAGAAGGGATGGGTTCTCTCCTAGACTTCCACAGAAGGGATGGGTTCTCTCCTAGACTTCCACAGGGACTGTGGTCCTGGGACACCTTGACCTTAGGCTTCTCACCTCAAGAACTATGAAAGAATACATTTCTGTTGTTTTAAGTCACCACATCGGTGGTAATTTGTTACAGCGGCCAAAGGAAACTGATCCTGCATCCATGGTTTACCAACTCACGATGAGCATGAAACACAGAAGAAAAAGATCTGGAGAACACCGAGTCACAAAGCCCTCCAACACCAGGCCGTCTCCTTCAGATGGTGACAAGCGAAGTCGTCAGATCACATGAGGCTGTCCACAACTTTAGGCTTGAGTTAAAGCCTAAAGCATCGACTGGATTCAAGAAGACCTTCCTCCAGCTCAGACCTTGCCAGCACCGGCTGTCCACGGTTCCACTTTTCAGGGACATTGTCTCTCTTGTGCACACATGACACGACATGTCGTTGTTCAGCTGTAACTTTGTGCTTACCCCCAAGATTCCTCCAGCCAAAACATTTCTAAGCTTGAGGTTTCGATATTTCATCCCCTCCACCCCAATTTTCTTTTCTTCTTTTAGTGGAGGGACACGTTGGTGAGTCGTTAGAGAAATATCCTAGAATCACAGGTCTGCATGGAGTCTTCCTGAGAAGTCATGTTGTTTGTGAGTTGGTGGTCCTGCCTTCGTCTCAGAAAGTGGCCTGGCCACCAGCGTGGTGTCCTATTCGGCACCTTAGCATCTGGCTCTTTGTTTGTTTGTTCGTTCATTCATTCATTCATTCAAAAAATGCTTGTTTTGAATGTTGTAATTTTTCTCATCAGTGGGTGCTACCCTGTTGGCATCATTTTTCTCCCGCAAAGTAGTGGTTCAAGCAACTTCTGGCCATTCCCCCTATAAACTTCTGAGTTCAGGTGCCTCCAACTGCGAACCTCTCTGGTCATATCCGTACCTTTCCTTGTCCTGCGCCCGGGATGTAGGCGGAGCTAATCTGGGTCCATACTCCTCACTCTCAGTAGAAACAGGCCTGCACAGTGCCTGGCCTACAGTAGGTTCTCATAAACAGCCTGTGGAGCTAAAGGCGAAGTTTCCAGACGTTCCAGCCACATACAGCACCGCTTCGTTATGCTGTGATTTTATCTGGTGGGAAAATGTTTGAAGATTTATATTTAAATTGTTCCCATTATTTTAAATAACTTCCTCTGGCAGCTTACAGAGTGAGTTTTCATGCGGAATGACTAGCTGTGTATGCCTGTTGGACCCGTTTTAGTTGTGTGTGTGTGTGTCTGTGTGCCTGTGTGTGTCTGTGTGTGTGTCTGTGTGTGTGTGTGTGTGTGTGTGTGTGTGTGTGTGTGTGTGTGTGTGTGTGTGTGTGTCTGTGTGTGTGTGTGTGTGTGTGTGTGTGTGTGTGTGTGTGTGTGTGTCTGTGTGTGTCTGTGTGTGTGTCTATGTCTGTGTGTGTGTCTGTGTGTGTGTGTGTGCCTGTGTGTGTGTGTGTGTGCGCCTGTGTGTGTGTACACGCGCACACGTTCGTCTGTGTGTCTGCACGCAAAATCCCTCTGGTAACAGAAAGTTTGTTTTTCTTCTTCCCATAACTCAAAGTCTGCTGACTGAATGAATTTAACTTAAATTACCTCTCCTGACCCAAATAAATAAATAAATAAAATAGCAACGGGATGAATTATGTCCTAAATGTTATTTCTTGTCTCCCCGAAGTGCAAGGCGAGGATAATTGAGTTTGCTGCTCAAATCACAGCCCCGGCTCTTGGCAACACCCTGAAATAACACTTTCCACCTCCGTCCTGTAGCCCAGACATGGCGGCAGCCGGGCCGCTCCCCTCAGCTGGTGGAGGGTTTCGTGTGTGGCAGGGCGCTGCAGACCGAGGCCCACGGCAGTGAACTGGACGTGGGGTGGGATTCACACAGCTCACAGGGGCAATCTACGTCCATGGGCGGTGATTAATATCTCCTGCCTTGGGCTGCATGCCAGCCTTCAGTTAGAAACAGAAAGAGAACCCTGCTCTTTGTAGAGCAGCCCCCCAAGGAGCCGTGGCGGGGCCTGTCCCTGGAAGGGAAGGAAGAAGAGCTGAAACCCACCTCCGTTAGCCTGGGGTCTGCATCCCTGGGCCTGGCCTGTGTCTTCCCGGCTGCTCCTGCTGCCTCAAGAAGGCGGGTGGTGAGGAACGAAAAAGACTTACTGAATTTCTTCTTTAGTTTTCTGTGTTTATTTTTATGGAAAAAAAAACCATCCCAGGGTTCTGCAGGAAATTACTGTCCGCACCCCCGGCCGCTGAGTTCTGTCGCTGAATTCAGGAACTTACGAGCTAGGCCAGGCCCACATGGGGCTCTTCGGCTTCCAGGTGGGGCTGAGGCCGGTTCAGGGGAGGAAAGGACCATCGCGAACAGAAGCTTTCGCATTTTTGTGTTTGTTGTGGGCATATGAAAAATAGCACAAGTTCCCAATCTCCCTGACAGCCCATCCTTGTTTCCCCGACTCTCTCTCCCCTAGGGTTACTATGTGTACTTGTAGTGGGGGCAGAGGAGTGGGTAATACTCTCAAACCAGGCCTCGGTGGGAGGTCCTGGTCCAGATCCGACTGGAAGTCGCTGGCGAGAGTTGATTCCTGCTCCTGGACACCGGGGGGACATTGATTGGGTCGTCCTACTCCTCCGTGTCCATCGTCCACTTTCTCACCCACATAGTATGTGCCAGGTTCTGGGGTTACTGGAGGGGATGAGACAGGCGAACCTCTTACCCCATGGAGTTTCCTAGTTAGGGAGGTACACACTGAACATCTCAATCAATCATTTCAGGTGGTTCTAAGGAACGTGAAAAAAGAAAGGAACACGTTATTGTAATGCGGAATAGCTAGGAGGTGAGCTATGTGTTTTTTATGTCGAGGAGGAAAGGTCTCTCTGAGAAAGTGATTCGGGACCTCCGCGATAATATAGCATCAAGATAACGCAGAGCTGGTCTTGAGGGGTCGTGTGCTAGGCATAAAGCACGAGCGATCTCCTGCCAGGCAGTGAAGGAGAAGAGGAAGGCACAGGGGTGTGGTCTCACCCTCCGTGGCTGCCGTGCCCAGCTCCTCAGCGCGACATCCGTGACACTGATGCCCCGCAGGTGCGCTAACTCCCCATTCTGGAGCCAGGCCTGCGTCGGGCATTAGGGTCGGCACCTGGCGTAACCCAGTGTGCCAGGTATGGGGCGGATAAGCCAAGGGCCCAGCGGGGAGGGGTGCAAGGGGAAGGGTGCGAAGGCGGCTTCCCGGAGAAGCTGGGTGACTGCTGCTCATCCTCAGTCTGACTGTTGGTCCTCCTCTCCAGCAGGACGCTGCCTGACAGACTCTGGTCCCGCCCCGGGATGGGCTGCCGTGGTGAGTATGCCACGGAGTCTGACCGGCTCTGGGAGGCCCGCTGTCCACTCACACCCCCAGTGCTGTTCTTACGAGGTGTCCTCACAGTTGGTCCCCAAACCCAAGGGAGAACATTGGAGAGTCGTCCGTGTGTCAGGGATAAGTTCTGGGCCGTCCACACCGCCAACACCCCCCCCCCCCCAGCCTGGCGCGGTCACTGACTGCTGCTCCCTTGTCCTGCCCAGCCCCTAGACTGCAGCTCAGAGGGCCCTGAGAAAACATCTCTGAGGTAGTCTTCCAGGCTGGGCATGGCTGGGCTGGGGCACCCGGGATGGCTCGGCCCCGTGGGCCTCAGATCTTTTGTGCCGACCACAGGCCCTGATCACGGCTGAAACTCTGTCGTCGGCAGTGGGGCAACCCTGTCCGAGAGTTACCATCCCAGAGGAAGTCAGGAACGGCTGAGCAGGGACCGTGAGCCTTTGTCCACACAGTTTTGGTCTCGGGTCTGGGTCTCCACAGTGAGCAGCGGGAAACTCTTAAATCCAAAGGGCTCCTGGGCTTGTGTCAAGGTCTGTGAAAAGAAAGAAGTGGTTCTGTACTTCCCTCCAGAGCCGAGCCAGAGCGGCCGGGCCTGAGTCTGAGGAAGGACCCTGGGGCTCAGCACAGAAATCTAGCACTCTGATGCCTCCCTTCAGTGCTGTGTGCTGGCTGCGGGGTCACTCCCTTCTTCACAGAGGTTCCAGAGGCCCACAAAGCCCTTTACTACCTCCCTACCGATGGGCACATAGGCGGTTTCCTAAAGGAACCTTCTCATTTCTAAACGATGCTGGCATAAACACATCTAGAAGATGGGTTCTTATCAATAAAAACAGCAACTTGTAGAACAACACATACATAAAGAGCATCTAAGTCTTGCACACGAATGAAAATCATATATATTTCCATGTGCACATAAACACATGGGGAAAGGCCTGGTAGGCCACACCTAGAACAGCACGGGTCCTCTCCCCCAGACGAGCAGGCTGCTCGAGGGAGTGGAAAGCGCGGTCTGTGCGGTTTGAATTTTTTACAGCAAAAATGTTTTCAGATATTTCTTCAGTAAATTTTTTTAAAAAAACAAACATTTCAAAACAACTCCCTGTTCTTTGTGTTGCTAAGTGTATCCACCCAGGAAGGCCGGCCAGGGTGGGTGGCTCTATCGGTTAGGGCATTCCACAAAGGACTCTTCGGTCCTAAACAGGATCCTCTAAATAGAAGACCATTGAAACCAAAGAGGTTAGATTACTCTGAGAAGATGGCCCATTTTGTCCCAGCAACCAGGCAGAGAGAGTCTCCACTGGAATGGGAGAAAGACGTAGAAAGGGGAGAGTAAGAGAGAGCAGCTCTAAGAAATGACAGGTGTTGGGTCCAGTGAAAGGACTGGCCAGGGGGATGCCCTATGGTAGGTTGGTCTAGGTCTTTAGGAACCCAGGGACCTAAAATTCTACTTGCTTCCTGCTCAGTACTATCCTACAGACCCCTTAGCTATCCCTAAAACTTCAGGGAAAAAGTCTGCTACGTATAGAACCTTATGACAGTGGAGCTTTAGAAAAATAATAGAAAACATAATATAATTACTGGAAGGATGGGTGACCAGGGAAGATGAAGATTTCACAGGGGTCAGGAATTTGAGATGAGGTAACCAGTAGAACACGAAGCGTCTTGGGATCCCTCGTAAATTCTGGGAAGGTATGTGGGATGGAGGCTTGAGCGAGTTTAATTGGCCACTAGAGTAGCCGTGATTCCAAAAACTGGAGATCCTGAGACTGAGTTAATGTAAGGAGAAACACGCTAATTGATTTTTTTTTTAAATCGGAAACCTATAAAGAAGCAAAAATTGCCCACATAGCGTTTCTATCCATTTAGTGTAATACAGGCACGTGTTACAGAGTAAACTCACGCGCTGCCCCCTCCGACACTCCCCTCTGCAACTGTATCTGCTGGCCCAGCTTTTAGAGGGATGCGGTCCGCGGCGTTAGAAGCCCAGAGATCCATAAACCATGCAGACATCTGAGAGTGCTTTCCAAGGGGCCCTGAACACTGGAGGCTAAGTGGCCGGTAATGGCTGTGCTGGGTGCAGAGGGGGAGGAGAGGGGGCTCTGAGCTGCAGGGAAAGTGAAGGAGCAAGTGCAAGGAGAATTTTTACAGCAGCTATAAAAATAAGCCCCATGTGCACACAGCTAGATTCCGGGCTGGCCAAAGAGACTTGGGCCTCTTGTGGCTCCTGTTGCCAACCTTGGCTTCAGTTTGGACAGCTACTGTCTTAGAGACCCAGTAACAACGCTTCAAGAGAGGAAGGCCCCACCATCTCACGTGGAGCGTGCAGAGAGATGGCTCGGAAGGGCTCCCTGTTACCAGGAGTTACGGGCAGCAGGCAGCTCTCCTGGTCAATAGGCTCCTGGCAGGTGATTATTACTATTCAGCACCAGCCTTTGGTTCCTGGGAAGCAAACAATGGCTTAGGCTTCTGAGTGAGGGTCACGCTTTGCAGGCGTGGAAGGGAACGTCTGTATTTGCAAAACGCTATGGTTTAGGGTTGCTGACCCCACAGCTCATTCCCATAGGAACTCCAAATGGAAATGCTCACCCATCAGTACTCCCTAAACTCCCTGCTCTCAACCAGTCACTGGTGACAAATGGAAATTTCCTGCCCAGCACTGTTCTGGGAAGGTCAGAGCACACTAACCGGCTTTCCTGAAACTCCCAGCTCGGAGGAACCGGGGAGAAAGGCTGGACCCAGGCTGATAAATGTTCAGCCACCAGCTTTTGAGCAGACAAAAACCCTGATTTGTAGCATTTGTTGATTGCCATGGGCCCAAGACTCCCACGAGCTGCCAATCACATCTCCAGGCAGCGTTTGGAAGAAACGTTCAGTAGCATGCCATGCTCTGAAATGGATGAACCAAGAACATAACAGTAAAATGTAAGAAAATTGGGAAGTGATGTTATTTTTTTTTCTTTTTTTTTTTTTATTGTTACTAAATTTTTTTTTCCAGTGTTTCAAGATTCATTCCCCATTCCCCACACCCAGTGCTCCCCGCTTTAGGTGTCCCCAGTACCCACCACCAGGCTCTCCCATCCCTCCACCCCCCTCCCTCCGAGTCCCTCAGTTTGTTTCTGTGTTCAAAATCTCTGTTGTTTCGTTTCCCTTCCTAGATTACCCTAGTTCCCATTTGCTTTCCTTCTGCCACTGTCCTCCAGTTTGCCCCTCATGCACCGCAAGTAAGTGAGACCATGCGATACTTGACTTTCTCTTCTTGGCTTATTTCACTCAGCATAATCTCTTCCAGTCCAGTCCA
>PITA01004306.1:0-33086 GCA_004023965.1 Spilogale gracilis
GAGAGAGAGAGAGAGAGAGAGAGAGAGAAAGATTAAAAGAGAGAAAAAGCAAGGCCTACCCCCCAGACCTTACTCAGTTCTGTAGTACATATTTTTATGCCCTTGGGAACTGGAAGGGAGAAACAAGCTAATAACTTAGTTGATTTAACATTCTGATCTCTGAGTCAAGAAGTTCCTCAATAATCTTTACCCCCCCAAATAAATAAAAAATCCTTAGAGTGGGCAATGAAGGGGTGGTGTATGCAGGGTCAGGAGTCCGTGGCTCTGATACTAACTCATATGGTGGTTGATTGTGGGGTAAACCATACCATTTCCCTCTGTTTCCGGAGGAGTAATAACACCTGTTTCTCCTATATCTTGGGGGTTGTCCAGTTAAATCACACATCTGAAAGCATTTTGAAAACTTCAGACATTACCATGCCAAAAAGTAAGCCATCCACCCCTAGAGCTAGAGCTTGAGTCGGATACAACTTTGTTACACCATCCATTGTATCAATGTCTCTTCTGTTTTACGTCCAAATCCTGTTTCCTTTGAAAAGAAGGGCTTGGAGCTATGAGCTATTGAGATATATGCTAGCTGCTTTTACCACCACAACCAAATATTAAATATCTAAACGAAACATTGTTACATTAATCAAATTCCAGTTTACACATGGAAACTCTAAAATAAAAAAATGTAAAGTGAAGGTTTGTTTTACCATCCTATGACTTCAAAGGCCTTGACTTAGCCTACTAGAGCTTACCTTATCTCCTTCCTACCTATTCTGTGACTTCATCTTGTACCACTTCCCCTTCCCTCACTCTGTTTTAGCCCTTTAGCAAAGGCCTCCTTGCCATTCCTTGAATAACCCAAGCACTATCTTGTCCCAAGGCCTTTGCATCACTATTACTCAGAATGCCATTCCCTTTGACACCCCTCATTTCATTCGGGTCTCAGAGGATGGGGAGGCCTTCCCAACTACCCGAGTTAACTGGCCAAATCACCCTACCTACAGTAGCATATAGCCCTATCACATATCACCCATGTCTTTCCTTCTCCTTCTCAACTTGCTTTATTATGTTTCGTGGCACTTATAACCACCAAATGTCCTATATTTGCTTTTCTGCTTTCCTCCCAACAAAAGTGTAAGGTCAATGAGAGTAGGGGATTCTTGTCTGATTTGTTCTGCTGCTGTATCCTTAGTGCTTAGAAAATAGCCTGAAACATAGTAGGCACACAATAGATAGCTGTTGAATGAAAGAATGAGAAAAAGCATATTCTTACTGCTCCTCTGGCTGGCAAAATCCTTTGTAAAGTAGCACCTCACAATCATGAACTCAAGGAATTAGAATGAGATGTTAAGCAGCAAGGTATTTCTGTGAGCACGATCATTTAGCTGATTTTGCAAAAATATAAGGAGGAACATCAGTATCTCATGTTACGTTATTTGGACCTATCAGAAGCACTTAAGGTCACCAACAGAACTGGGACTGAAACAGTTCATTGTAACACAAAGCAGAGAAGAAATGTGTCACTGCCAAGGCTGACCTGAAATGGTGCAGTTATCACAGAAGGTAGAAGCAAACTCTGAGCACAAACTAAAGCATGCTATGTCCCATCTCTTGGTGGGCTGAATCTCGCCATTGTTGGAACTTTGGCATCTGTTCTTTTTTTAAAGAAGATTTTATTCATTTATTTTATAGAGAGAAACATAGCTAGAGAAGGAACACAAGCAGGGTGTATGAGAGAGGGAGAAGCAGGCTTCCCACCGAGCAGGGAGCCCGATGCAGGGCTTGATCCCAGGACTCTGGGATCATGACCTGAGCTGAAGGCAGACACTTAACAACTGAGCCACCCAGGTTCCCCAGCATCTCTTCCTTAAAGGATCCTGTGCCTGGGATCATAGGAAAAAGGGGCAGATGGTCCATCAGAATACATACAGAACTAACCAGCACTCATAAGTTATAAGAATGAACAAGATACAGGAAGAAAAAAATGAGAGCTATGCATTGTGGAGGTAGTCATGGCAGAACTGTTTTGATGAAGTCTGTTAAATCATATCAGAAAACTGAACAAAATAGGTTAGAATTTGCCATCACATTTCATCTAGTGAAAGGTGCTTTTTTTTAAATTGAGGTGTAATTAACATAAAACATTATATTAGTTTCAGGTCCACAACAGAATGATTCAATGTTTGTATATATTGCAAAATGATCACCATAATAAATCTAGTTAACATCCATTACCATACATAGCTGCAAAAAATTTTCCTTCTGATGAGAACTTGTAAGTTTCACTCTCTCAGCAACTTTCAAATATGCAATACAGTATTATTTACTATAGTAATTTTATATATAACAACACTTGTAACTTTTGGTCCCCTTTACCCATTTCTCTTACCAACCTGCTAATCCGTCTGGGACCCACAAATTTATTTTCTGTGTCTATGTTCTCTTTATTTTTAAATTTCATAGAGTTGACTTATTGATTCAGTACTATGATTACTACTTGCTTCTACTTCCCATCTTGTTTACAATAAAGAGCTAATATTTCTACTTCCTCTCACATGCTCAGAGGTGGCCAGATCCCTTAGCTGTGACTCCAGTGCCTGAAACTATATCCTCATTCATTGACAATGACCTACAATGAGCTGGAACTCTTGAATTTTATGTGCCTGGTACTCTGCCAAGCACTGGGATTTTAAAACTCTTTCCATGTCTTGCCTTCAAAGCTCAAAATTAGAAGTGGTCCCACTTAGAAACGAAAGCAAATAAATTATCTTCATATTTAGAAATCAGAAACAGTGTGGCTTTTTTGGGTTTGAAGGACCCAGACAGGCAGTAGTTAAGAGCACAGGTCTTCTCTGGAGTCAGAATCCTCCAAATCCAATTCTAGCTCAGGTACTACCATAAGCTGTGTGACATAGACATGCTGCACAACCTCTCTGGGCCATACTCTTCTCATCTGTAGAGAAGGAAGAATAATAATAATCTGTGCAGCATTGAGGGGAATAAGCAAGATAATCCCATGTAGGGTGCTTAGAACTGAGTCTGGTTTATTGAAAGCACTCAATAAATGTTAGCTGTTATTATGCAAAAAACTAAAAATTTGGAGACTCTCTAAGAGGCAACTCTGGCTACAAATCAAAGAATATCTTCTTTTGCGAAGATTAGTAAAACTATCAGTTGCCTGATACCCTTTGATGTCAAGCCCTCATACATAGTGGTCATTATAAATGTGCAACTAGGAAATCTAGCAATATATGAGAAGTTAAATTCACATACAGGGCTATAAAAAAAAAGTCCATACACTGCTCTAAAAAAGGGGGATTGGTGGGGCGCCTGGGTGGCTCCGTTGGTTAAGCGACTGCCTTCGGCTCAGGTCGTGATCCCGGAGACCCGGGATGGAGTCCCACATCGGGCTCCCTGCTCGGCAGGAAGCCTGCTTCTCCCTCTCTCACTCCCCCTGCTCGTGTTTCCCCTCTGGCTGTGTTTCTCTCTGTCAAATAAATAAAATTGTTAAAAAAAAAATCAACCTGTGAGGGGCCACTGGGTGGTGCAGCAGTCAGTATGGCATTTGACTCTCGGTTTTGGCTCAGGTTGTGACCTCAGCGTTGTGGGATCAAACCCCGCATGGGGTTCCATGCTGGGTTTGGAGCCTGCTTAAGACACTCTTTCTCAATCTACTCCCCCCGACACACAGCCATCCCCCAGCTCAGTGCTAAGTCTGCTTGGGACTCTCACTCCCTCTCCTTCTTCCCCTCCTCTCTCTCTCCCTCAAATACATAAATAGATCTTAAAGAACAAAACAAAACAAAACCAAAAAAAAAAAAAAAACAAACCAACCTGTCGGTCAGACTGAGCTCATCAGCCTTTGATTGCCCACCCCTGCTCTAAAAATTATCCTCGCTTATCAGGGTTCTAATAGCCCCTTCAGCTGAGTAACCACAGAAATCAAATTAACTGAGAGGAGAATAATGGGAGTGAGAAGAATTGAAGAAATAGGAAGACAAACAATGTCTTCTCCAAAGTCTTTTCCGCATCCTAAATGGTAGTGGACACTTCATATGAACAGGGAACAGTATGCTACATTCACTCCTGCCCTCATTTAACACCTAAGGGTAAGGATTTACCATGCCCCAAGCACTGTGCTGTGATGTATAATGCAGGGTGAAAACAGACCTCATCTCTGCCTTTCATATAACTCAAAATCTAGCCAGGTAGGGATAGGGAGCAACATCAAATGAACACACAGAAAAATGGAAACACACATCTCAGCTAGGTCGTGCCAAAACTTATCAAGAGAAGGGTTGTTTTAGTTGTGGAGCTCAAAGTAGGCTTTCCTGAGGAGCCTAAACCAAAAACTCAGGCTGGTATCTGACAAATGAGGAGTAATTAGGGAACAGGGTAGAAGACCATTCCAAGCAAAGGGACCAAATATAGACTCTATGACGGTAGAAAGTATGGCACATTCAAGTGATGAAAATAACGTCACGATGATTTGAGTCCAGAACGCCAAATGGAGCATGGTCGGACATGGAACTGGGAAGGCAAGTAGAGGTCAGACTATGCAGGATCATGTAGTAGCAATCAATTATTCATTTATTCAGCAAATATTTACTCAGTACTTCTCTATGTCAGACTCTGTGGGTACTGTGGCAAATGAGAAAGGCAGATGTTAAACAAACATGCACATAAATCTATAATTATAAAGCCCTGCTTCTGTAAGCTCTATGCTCTGAAACCCTGTTTAGTGGCTTGATATATATATATATTCTTCTCACTCCCATTATTCTCCTCTCAGTTAATATATATATAAAATATATATATATATATTTTTAACTTTAAATTTGTTTTATTTTTTCAGTGTTCTAAGATTCATTGCCCATTACCCAGGCTTGATATATTTTTTAAAAATTACTGGACCTGTGTGTCAGGATGCAGTCCCAGTTTAACCCAAGTGCCCTGCTTAGCATTACATGTCCATATATTACTCTATTTCTTTTTGGAATCACAGGTGAGTTTGGTATATCATCCTCAGGGCTCAGCCCATGAAACCCCATGCTTCACATGACTTTCAGGTTAATAAGGAGTCATGAAGGACCTCTTTTCTTGGGTGGTGAACTTCCAGACAGATGTGACCCCCCTTCCTTGTGATGTTCGTATGGACAAGTCTTTATGACTCGCCATTGAGGATGGTAACATGGGCAAGACTGTGACAATAGACTCTATCTGAGTGTTTGACCTATGGATTCAATTGTTTCAGAGCTCTTTTTTTTAAATTTGTTGACTGCTTCTCTTACATATTTATTCCTATGGTCAACCCTGTCAATGTATCTTAGGCTACATTTTGAACCCTTAGAAGAAATTGGGATCTGTTCTAGGGAACTGCAAGCTTTTTGGTGTTGATAACTCTGAAAAACCAACTAGACTGTTTAAAAGTCTAGTTAGTTTTTCAAAGAGATTTCATTACAATGCTACTGTTTCTCTCTAAACTCCTTGGCCTGTTTTTCTAACAAGGAAGGACATTAAAATGTCACAGAATGACTTGTTTTGTATAAAGCTGGGCTGATTGCTATCCAGTACTTGATGTTAATCCAGATGGGAAAAAGGGTTATTTCATTATCTCCTCTACCGCCACAGTTTGGTTCCCAAGTGTAGATCACAGATAGGGTTCCCGTTACCCTTTGGGGAGGGGGCTGGAGAGGTCAATATTACTTTCATAATAATTCTAAAATATTTGTTTTTGCCAAAGTGTTGCCATTTGTGCTGATGTTCAAAAAACAGTGGAGGAAGGCAGAGGCATGAAACTCTACTACTCATGATTGTATTCTTTACCTCTGTGCACTCACACACCAAAAAAACACAATTGGCTTAAGAATGTCCTTGATAAAGCAGGAGAAGATCTAATTATTTTTCATTAAAATGTTATTTTTGTTGGGGCACCTGGGTGGCTCAGTTGGTTAAGCGACTGCCTTCGGCTCAGGTCATGATCCTGGAGACCCGGGATCGAGCCCCACATCGGGCTCCCTGCTCGGCGGGAAACCTGCTTCTCCCTCTCTCACTCCCCCTGCTTGTGTTCCCTCTCTAGCTGTGTTTCGCTCTGTCAAGTAAATAAAATCTTTAAAAAAATGTTATTTTGTTAACTTGCAATGTGCATTATCATTTTTATTTTTATGTGAAGTAATAAAACAAAATAAACTGATAAATTATTTTAAGTTTCTTCATTTTGATATCTAATTTGACATAGGTAAATGTACCTCACATCGACAAAAAATATTTGGGGCCTTCTGTGATATTAAGAGTGTAAGGGGCTCTTTACACCAAAATAAATGAGAACTGCTGCTCTCTTCACCTTCCAAACATCAGTCTTGTCAAGGAAAGTTTCTTCTTTCAAATTATAGGTCAAATGTAGACTTTTCATATCTCCAGATCTATCTCTTCTTCATGACTTCTCAAAATTAGAGACTAAGGGCTCTAAAATAACCTTCTAGAATTCCTTAAGCAGTCTGTTGTGCATTCACCCAGACTGTTTCTTCTCACTCTCTTCCAATGTGGTATTTTTGAGAGAGGGATCTGAGTGCTCCAGAATTTTGATGTACTGGGCAGCAGCCGTTGTGGCTTTAGTTTACCTCACACACTTTCCCAGTCTTCGTCGGCTATCAACATCATCCCCTTCCCATGAGAGAACTGTCTCCCCATTCCATGTCTTCCTGATGAAGCTGTCAATCACAATGCTCCACCCTCACCCCAAACTTACAGACTACAAGAGTGAGCACATAATCCAGGTTTTGCCCAACCATAACACTGCAACTTCTGGGAAACAGTGATTGCTCTGAGGAAGAGGGCACATGACCTAAGTTAAGTGAATTGGAAGCCTGATCCAAAATTGACTGAAGTAAAGGTATCCTCACTTTTTTTTAAAGATTGGATTTATTTACTTGAGAGATGCACACACACACACACACACACACACACACACACACACACAGACACAAACATGATCAGGGAAAGGGGCAGAGGGGCAAGCATACTCCCTGCTGAGTGGGGTGCCCAATGCAAGGCTCAATCCTAGGACCATGAGATCATGACCTGAGTTAAATCAGATGCTCAATCAACTGAACAACCCAGGCGCCCTGCAATCCTCACTTTGATCATGAGTTGTAAGGTATATGACCTAGGATACTACCCATCATCTTTCCCACTATAGATAAAGAACCTGTCTACAGAGTAAATCCAAGCAGAGACAAGAAGAAATAAAGATGAGTAGAGAGAAAATTCTGTCAATGCCGAGTACTTACTGCAATCTCTGAGGCCCTGGTTCCTGGCAGTTTTTCTCCCTTTATCTTCTAGGTTATGAGAACAAATAAATCCCCTTTTGTGCTAAAGTAACTCTTGTAGTTGAAAGAATTTGGAATAGTGCATTTGAGGAAGTTACATAACCTTCTGACTTTAGTTTCCTTCTGGGAGTATCTACCCCCCTCTTCACAGATTGAAGGATTTAATGAGATGTTTAAAACACACTGAAAACTATAAAGCATGATACAAGTGTTCAGTATAATATTTTCTCTCTCCACCCCCCCAAACTATTTTTACACCACTAAGTATACACGTATCAAATCCTTGGCCCCAAGAATGGCTTAAGAGGGCTTTGAATTTCCTCTGGAAGTCAAATAGGACTTAGAAACTTTTCTACTACAGTTACTCTACCAAGAGGGCTTACCCTGCACTTAAGCCACTTCAAGAATCATGAGGACACCAGGAAAGAAGTGACTATTTGAGGATCTGGTTGGAGGTGTAGGGGCAAAGGGCAGCTCCAAGATGGGCTACTTTGGCATGAACATTTTTTTGAATTGAAAGCAATCAAAATAAAAAGCTTCTGCACGGTGAAGGAAACTATCAATGAAACTATAAGGAGAAGATATTTGCAAATGACATATCTGATAAAGGATTAGTATCTAAAATTTATAAAGAACTTATCAAACTCAACACCCAAAAAATAATCCAGTTAAGAAATGGGCAGAAGACATGAATAGACGTTTTTCCAAAGAAGACATACAGATGACCAACAGACACAAGGGAACCCTCTTACACTTTTGGTGGGAATGCAAACTGGGACAGCTACTCTGCAAAACACTATGGAAGTTCCTCAAAAAGTTAAAACTAGAACCACCCTATGACCCAGCAACTGCACTACTAGGTATTAAACCAAAGGATACAGAAATACTGATCTGAAGGGGTACATGCATCCCGACATTTATAGTAGCATTATCTACAATAGCCAAGTTATGGAAAGAGCCCAAGCATCCATTGACTGATGAATGGATTTTTAAATATGATGAAATATTATTCAGCCATAAAAAGAATGAAATGTTTCCATTTGCAATCACGCAGCTGGAACTGAAGAGTATATGCTAAGTGAAATGAGTCAGAAAAAGACCAAGAACATATGCTTTCACTCATATGTGGAATTCAAGAAACAAAACAAACAAACATAGCAGGGAATAAAAAGGGAAGCAAAACAAGAAGCAGACTCTGAACTTCACAGAACAAACTGAGGGTTAATGGAGGGAGACTGGGGTGGGGGGATGTGTTAGACAGGTGATGGGTATTAAGGAGGGCACTTATGATGAGCATAAGGTGTTGCATGTAAGTGATGACTCACTAAATTCTACCTCCAAAACTAATACTGCACTGTATGTTAACTAGCTGGAATTTAAAAACTTGGAGAAAATAAGAAGTTAAATATTAGAGGAAAAACTTTAAACATAAGAGACAGCAATAAGAGCAATAAAAACCCAACAGATTCAGGAGAAGCTCTTTACCTCCCTCTCATCTGCCAGTTTGTACCAGGAAGAGGGCTATTCACAGAGATCCCTCTTTACCCAAGAAATGTATCTACATAATAGGGCAACTTTTGTTTTCCACACATCTCCTTTGACCCTCTCAATAAATGCCTTTCTCTGACTTGTATCCTCAGACACTTACCCCTCTCCTTAGCTCACATAAAGCTTCCTGTTGCCTCACTGTCCTTGAAATTTCCATGTCTGTGTGGATTCCCAGTATGTATACTATTAAATTTGACTTTTTCCTGTTAATCTGTGTCACATCAATTTGATTCTTAGTCCAACCAGAAGGACCTTGAAGTGTGGAGGAAATTCTTCTTCCCTAACAGAGGTACGGATCAGCTCTTGGAGCACTTCAGTAGGTCCAGACCAAAAAGAGGCATGGGAGAGAGATTAAAACCATTGTCTCTTCCTTGCTAAGAAGGTCCACTCAACCAAAAATAAATGAAGACGAGAAAGTCACATGTTAACCAAAGAGGACTTCCACACAACTAAATGTCACTTAATCGGAAGCATAGAGGAATGAACCAAAAAAAAAATAATAACTCAAATGGTGGGAAGAACACAGGTGAATCACCCATGGCATATGGAATTTGGGGTGTAGGTGGGGCTCAATGCCATGGGAACATTCACAGATTCTCCAACGTGCTTGGCAACTTTGGGTTACAAGGCTATTTCAGCCATGTATTCTCTCACTGTGGCCCAAGCTATCCAAGGTCTCCACGGGATCAAAACCAAGGTGTTCTCATTCACTAGTGGCTGCCCTTTTAGAAAATGACAGGAGGAACAGGACCATGAGGCCTTGTAGGGGACAGTCTTTCGTTGTGTCTTATTAAAAGACTGACTTCCCATAAATGACTCTTCTAATACTTCTCGTTGTCTCCCTAACTGAATTTGATTTCCCAGGTGAGGCTTTCCACCAAGAAGCAGATCATTTCAAAGCTAAAGCATGACAAACCACCCAGCAAGATGGTGAGAGCAGTAGGAGAGTGATTTTATTTAAATTGTGAAAATAGCAATCCTCCCCATTCATCTTAAAAAAAAAATTAAGGGCAGGGAGATAGGCGTTTGCAGTTTCTATTGGCAGGTAAATAGGCACCATTTTTATCCAGTAGATGAGAAGCAGGAATGGCTTTTATTTTTTTTATTTTTTTTTAAGATTTTATTTATTTGACAGAGAGAAACACAGTCAGAGAGGGAACACAAGCAGGGGGGGTGAGAGAGGGAGAAGCAGGCTTCCCGCCGAGCAGGGAGCCCGATGCGGGGCTCGATCCCGGGTCTCCGGGACCATGACCTGAGCTGAAGGCAGTGGCTTAACCAACTGAGCCACCCAGGCGCCCCAGGAATGGCTTTTAATTTCGAACCAGGATTTGATCGTGAACATTCTTTCATTTTTGATTCTTCCAAGGACCTGCCAGATGGCCTTGTTTCTGAGCGGGAATGTTTTACTCATCACTGAGCTTTCTTTTTAATATAACAGTGTAACAAATCTCCTTCCTTTCTGGTAGTACTTGGGCCCTCTTCCCTGTCATCAGTGAGAAACCATGGGGCTTCATAATTGATTAAATTCAGAGATAAACATAACATACCATGTGTTGAAGCCTGAATTTACACCCACCACCCCCCAGCACTCCATCCCACAGCACCATAGGCCTTTTTACTCTGTTAAAAAACAAATTTAATGTTTGGACATTTTGGTTCACCTGTCTCGGGAAGATAGTATTCCCTTTATGGCCACCCAGGAATCCACTCTGCCGTGACCTGAAGTAAATTTGAAACATGACACTTGTCACTTTACCCGACCAAACTGGAAAAAAATAAAGGTGGGTTCGGTTCATCACCGGGCAGGAAGCTCAGGGGCCCGGTGTAGCTGGGTGTGCTGGAAACAGCCCCCGCCACCAGAACTACCTCAGCTGTGGCCCTATAGATGGCACAGCTGGGTGCAGTGAGAGTAAATCACAGTTCAGTTAGCTCTGCCTTTCTGAAAACATGTTTGTTGGTTTGATGTGGGGAAGACAATCCGTTCATGTTCTATGACATTCAGGTGTAGCTCTATTGTTGCTTTTTCATAATGGACTGGCTTTAGCTGGTACCGGAAAACTGCAGAGTAGCCAATGCCAAGAGGAAGGGGAGGATGGTACAGTTGGAACTTCTCTGACAAGTAGAAATCTCTGTGTGACCCGGTTACAAGGCCATCTGGCACACTTCACTTCCTGACCCAGCTCAGTTAGGTACAGTAGAGGCTCCAGGGCACTCCCAACTCACACCCCCCAACTCCATGTTGTTCTAGTCCTTTGAATGTCTTCCAGGCCCGTTTTTTTGTATAGGAAATGACCCAGTATTTTAGGAGACAATACTAGGCAACACTAGCAAGCATTGCAAATATTCCCAGAGACATACGCAGTGATCTGCTGAGGCTAGACATTTGACTATGATTTATTTACAGCTGTTTATGACTATGATCTTGACTAGATTCTTTATCTAGAACTTAGCCATGAGAGTTATGTTTATATCTCAAGGATGAACCAGTGCAGCCTTGAGAGCCGGTCTTCACATCCCTTGACTCACATAGATTCTGTCAGTCTCTGGGCAAAAGAAAATGTGAGGACCCAACTACCCCAATTATTAGAGGATAATAGAATTTGATTCATTCCTTCGAAGAATGATTTGTGGGGATATTTATTTATACCCATTTAGGTGTCTTCCAAAACATTATGCAGATGCCTACCACCCAACACGGACTTTGGTCAAGGGCTTTAAGCACATTTGCATTTAATCCTCATAACAACCATAGGAAGGGGGGGTTGATGTTGACTTCACCACTCATTCATCGGGAACTGGAACTTTGTTACCAGACCCTGAACTCTTCACCACTGTATTATTCTCTGTCTCATTTTTATAGAAAGATGATGAGGATTCTGTGAACCAAGGTAGGCCAGATCAGTGCTACTAAAGACATGGACTGCAGACCAGCATTAGCCTATTAACCGTTAGTTACCGGTCTGCAGTGAGAGAAGCCGGAAATTGAGAGTTAGCTTTTACAAATATGTATAGCAATGTAAAGAGTATGTTCTTATGTCTGCCTCACCTAATTATTAAAAAACTGGGCCTTGTCTTTTGTGTGCCTTTGGTTTTTACTTAGTATCATTTTTAATAATTCATTTTTATTATGTATTGTTTAAAAGCATAAGCCCAGGGGTGCCTAGTGGCTCAGTCAGTTAAGCATCTGAAACTTGATTTCCTCTCAGGTCATGATCTCAGGGTTGTGAGATTATGTCCCACGTTGGGCTCACACTCAATGTGGAGCCTGCTTAACATTCTCTCTCTCTCTCTCTCTCTCTCCCTCTGCCTCCCTCTCACCTCACTCCCTGTCCAGAAAAATAATAATAATAAAATAAAAAATAAAAGCATCAGCCCCTGATGGATTAGAATCTAAAAAACAGAAACAGGGAGAAACTAGTCTTTCACTGGACTAAATAGCATATGTTCATGATGACGCCCATAGAGAGAAAACTGGAAGATAGCAAAATTTAGTTTCTTCACAAGGTTTGTGAGGGTTTTCTGTCTTTCTTATCAGCCCTCCCCACTTCTCCCTGATAAATTCACCCATTGCTCTGTTGGGTTTAAGGAGAACCATCCAGAACACAACATCTCCTCTTCCTAGTTTGAAAGTAAGTGAACCACGAACACCAGAGTGAGATCGAAGATCAAAACATCAGTTACAAAAATAGACTGGGGGACAGAGCTGAAACGTGAGACCTCAACTGTCTTTCTAATCCCTCCCCACCCCCGAATTAGGGAGCCTCACCTACCTAGCCACTGGCTCAGGGGGTAAGCATAGACCTTCTCCCACAAGCTAAGAGCAGATCACAATAAAACCCTTAGACAGAAGACCTAGATAGATAGGGCAGAGCAGAGTATTCTCAGTTTCTTTTCAAAAAGTTATTACTCGGGTAAGTTTTTCTTCATAGGGCACAAGGGAGGGTCCAGGAGAGAGATCATGAGTGTCTCTGCAGTGTATGTTCGCTCAATGAAATGTGAGGTTAAGGGAAGAGAGTTTCCCCTAACATGTGCGATTACTCCATTCATTTAATTCCTACCTCTGAAGAGCCTACTAAAATGCACCCTATCCCATTCTGTGAGCTTTTGGTCCCCATCACTGAATGAGCTCTCAAAAGTCTATCTCCACCAGACAAGTCTGGAGAAAGTGGTAGTAATTTCTTTTTTTTTTTTTTTTTTTATTTTATTTTTTAGGATTTTATTTATTTGACAGAGAGAAACATAGCCAGAGAGGGAACACAAGCAGAGGGAGTGAGAGAGGGAGAAACAGGCTTCCCGCGGAGCAGGGAGCCCGATGTGGGACTCGATCCCGGGTCTCCGGGATCATGACCCGAGCCGAAGGCAGTCGCCCAACCAACTGAGCCACCCAGGCGCCCCGGTAGTAATTTCTTATTCAAGCTCCTTTGCTCATCTTCCTGGTAAATGCCCCTCCCTTCTTATTTGCCCTCTGTAAAAACGTGTAATTGATCAAATTATTGTAAGTTATTAATTTTGCAAGTTCTGAAGTTGTTGCCTATGAGGGCAGCTGTTGCCTATGCATGGGCTTACTCATTTGCTACAGCTCAGTGTAACAACAGGCATTTAAGGACTGCTTTGATCTCAAGGATGGTGAGGATACAGACGGTGGTAAAAATGTCTCTCTGGGCTATTTGCATTTAAGTCCTTAATCCTGGATGAGAAACCAGTTTCCCCACTTCTACTCTTGTTTTCTGGCCATACCTGATCTGCAACTTTTCTCCCAGAATATCAGTTCTCAGCCAAATACTTTTCAACAACATACATTAGGACAAATTAGATCCCTCTCATAGAATACGTGACTTGACTTTTTGAAATTACATTCTTCCATGAAGCAGTTCTTTTCTGCTTTTTTGTTTTGTTTTGTTTTGTTTTGTTTTACAGAGTAATTTTTAATGCATTTGTATCTTGGGATTCTGTTACCTGTTACGCGGCCATCAAAACTCCGTGGTGTGGTCAGCTTTACATCTTCCCCCGATTCATTTCCTGCCCTTTCCTTGTCACGGATCCTGCTTCCAGGTGTGCAGGGCGCCTCCTGTGGCACTTTCCAGAGTTGCCCTCCTGACATTCTTCTCAGGCCTGCCTTCTCTTCCTGCATTCTGGACCTTTCTATCCCCCCTTTTTTGTCAGTCCTCTTTACAAGATCCTGTTGCATTTGAACATGTGCCGTTGGGAGCTCTTTCTCCAAAGAAATAACATTAATGGTGGGAATGTTGTAAATGAGGGCAGATCAGTAGGGGTACATCTGGGAGAGGAGAGGCTTTTAATTACCCATCTGATCACAGCCTGTAGATGGTTACCTACATGTAAGGCCAGGTCTCCATATTAATATTTGTATCACCTTGCATAAGTACATAATTACATTTTAAGAGATGAGTTATATACTCACATATATGAATATGAATGCAAATTTCATAAGTGCATATTTGTGTAAACCCCTCATTAGGACATCAATAAAACATCTTGCTTTCCTGGTACCCCTAGTTTCTGGCAGTATGGAAATTGTATCTATTTGATCTCATAAAATTAATTACTACTTTCTTAAAAAAAAAAAACTAATCTAGATATAAACTTGATTAAATGATGAACTGAATCTCTGAATCTGGGCACTAAAAAATTGACCAGCCTGGAGCACACTCACTACTGTCTACCACTAGTAGCTTAGAAGTCCCACCCTCAAGCCTCCCTTCAACTCAAAACTGGTTAGTTTTAGAGCAGACCTCCCTAAATGACTCCTTAATACAAAAGGGCTTCCTTTATCCTTGATGGGGTTCCTGGTCCTAAGACCAGCTTGGGATTCCAAGCTCTGGGATCAGGTATCCCCAACCCATATTTCCAACCCTGCGGCCTTATAACATTTACTTTACTTTATCCGCATTCCATTTATGTCTATAACTCCTAGGGAATAGGGAAACTTGTAATAAGCAAAAAAGAGACTCCCAATTGTCTCCAATGGAAATTAGACATTGGCGCAAATCCTTCAAGTTAGCAGCATTCGGTCTTTCATTTTCTTTGAGCTATTTAAAAACCCTGCAAGTTGTAGATAACTGGTCCCAATGAAAAACAGTTCTTGTCCATAGACATGAAAATAAATTCTGTCTGGTGGCAGTTCAATTGACTTCCTTTTTCCTCCTTCCATGGAAAAAGCCAGCTTCTCATCTATTTTTAAATTCAACATTTTGTTAATCCATGCAAATGTGTGCATTTTTGACTACTCATTTGGACTGGTGGTTAGCATCTGACCAGTTCTCTTGTTGATAAGGAGTTAAATAAAATTTTTAACACATGCTGATTTTATATCTGTATGAGTCACGATTGACAGGTGTAAGCTCTTTGCAGGCAGAGGCTTTGTTGGAGTTGGAGTAGCAAGTGGTTAAATGCATTCCACTTTCCAGCTCTAGACCTTGGGCAAGTTGCTTACCACTCTGTGGCATCAGGATATGCTCATGTGCGGGAATAAGAATGCCTTCTCTGTCTACCCTAGGCCTTGCCATCAGGAAAAAATCAATCTATACATGGAAAAGATTTGTAGAAACTAGAAAGTGTTGGAGGTAGAGTCTTCACCTTTTCCCCCTTCTGCCAAAGTAAATGTTGCCCACACTTTAGGACTCAGCATGATTCTGGGGCACCTGGTGGCTCATGTGGGGCTCACTGCTTAGCAGGGAGTCTGTTCCTCCCTGTCCCCCCACTGCCATGTTCATGATCTCTCTTGCTCTCTCTCTCAAATAAAGAAATGATATCTTTAAAAAAAAAAAAAGACTCTGAGTGATTCCTGCTCCTCCCATATGAAAGCCGTTTTGCCTGTTACACCCGCTGTTACCCTTCTCTAAATTCATTCTGTACTTATATGAGCAATATCATAGCAATCATTATTTATTCCCCTTTATGATTTCATGTGTGTTAATTTCATCTCCTTAGATAGATTGCCAGTTTCTTTGGGGCTAGGGAGTGTCCAATGTCCTCAACTTGGTTTGCATTCCCTATTTCATCTAACAGTATTAGGTCCCTGATAGGATAGATGCTTTGATTGAAATAAAGTATTATTCTGATGTGGACAAAGTCTCTACTCTCCAATGGCAGGCACTCAAGTAGAAGTCATGATGAGGTTGAAGATGCTTAATATAATCACCATCAGTCAGATTTATATGGTAGAAAAGATGATTCAGGAATATTGTGTTTTCAGAAAAGGCAGAATGAAAAGAATAGTACATTTCAGTTGAAGCCACTACTATGTGTTTGACACTATTGTAAGCCCTCTACATATATTAGCCCACTGGAAATTCACAACGACCCTACTAGATAGGTACAGTTATTATCCCCTATTTTACAAATGAAAAAATCAAGAGAAGGAGAGAATAAATGACTTGCTCCAAGTTCAGCCAGTTAGTGAGTAAAGACTGGTATTTCCAGAGTTGGGGCTATTCACTACTATCCTAAGAAGAGAAGGGAACTACAAAAGAATTTTCTAGGGGATGAGTTTCCCATTATTTTATATGATAGCCTTTTTGATTGTCAGAACAAGGAATTACAAGAAAGTAGAAATAAGGAGTAAAGGAGGATATTAGCAAGGAAGAAAAAAACATAATGATAATTGTCAGGACACCTTGAGAGTATGTGAACTTGGGTGGGCAAGGTATTTGACTTCTTGGTAAGATTATTTTGGGTATAACATGAGATAATTTCTATCAAGTGCATAGAGCAGTGCCTGGCACATTGTAAGCCCTCAATAAATGGTATTGCTATTAGTTTATTATTATTCTTATTTATTTGGGAGAGAGAAAGCCAGCGCATGAGCAGAGGGGGAGGGCAGAGGGAGAAGCAGACTCCCTGCTGAGTGGGGAGCCCAACATGGGGCTCGATCCCAGGACCCTGAGATTATGACCTGAGCTGAAGGCAGAGGCTGAACCAACTGAACCACCCAGGTGCCCCTATTAGTTTTTAATTAATATTATCTTTTACTGTTATTAACCACAGTAGATAGCAATAGCTTATCTTATTATTGTCAGGTCTGGGATCTTACACTACTTGCCAGCTAAAAATCAGCTTTGTATAGGTTCACAGATGCTGGCAGAAGAGATGAGACTATAGATTCAGGGCTAAAAGAGTTTTACTCACAGCACAGCAAGCAACATGAGTGTCTGCGTATTTGCATTGGTCCCCTTTGCTCTCGATCCCTGCAGGGATGACATATGGGAGCCCGGTTAGATGCTGAGCACTCAGTTGGATTGTATCCTTGTTAAGGAACAATGAGCTTCAGGAATTCATAACTTTTTTAAAAGAATTTTTTAAAAGATTTTATTTATTTGAGAGAGAGAAAGAGCACAGCAGGGGGAGTGGCAGATGGAGAGGGAAAAGCAGACTCCCCACTGACAGGGAGCCTGAGGCGGGCTTGAACACAGGACCCTGGGTCATGACCTGAGCTAAAGGCAGATGCTCAACCGATTGAGCCAATGAGGTGCCCCCCTTTATAAGAATTTTTAAGATTTATTTATTTATTTTCGAAAAAGAGAAAGCTAGAAAGAGCAGGGGGTGGGGCAGAGCTAGAGAGAGAGAGAAAGAGAGAGAGAGAATCTATAGCAGACTCCCCACTGAGCACAGAGCCTGATGCAGGGCTCAATCTCACCACCAGGGAGATCATGACCTGAGCCAAAATCAAGAGCTGGATGCTTAACCAACCGAGCCACCCAGGTGTCCCAATTCATAGCTTTTACAGTAAGTGAAAGTATCCTGCTCTTTGTCCGGGAAGAGATGTTGCCTCATCTCTCAAGAGTTGCATGCTGAAAACACAACTCTGAGAAACGGCCCACTTAAAGAGCCGTCAGGGCTTTGCAGTATTGGCCTATCCAGCAAGAGCACGCAGGAACGCTCAAGGACTGTGACAGGTTGCTTCTTGCAATAATCATCATCATCACCATCATCTGCTTCATTATCATCATTAATTGCCATTACGAATCAGGGTGAAGGAAGATGACTTCTTATTTCTTCCCCTGTTTATATCTGTGTGTGTTCCATATCATACCTTCTCACTCTGGACTCTGAATTTTGTCTCTTGAGGGATCATGCCATGACTCAAAGAAAAAGGCATCTGTTCTTCTCTGAGCATTTCCAATTTCCTTTCCATGACTGCAGACTTAGGCTCCTCCCGCTCTTGCCTCCTAGTTTAGCTCAACCTGAGACAGCATGCGGGCTTTTACTTCCCTTCCATCCCCTGCATTAAGGCCGTGTTCACTGCTATACCACCAACACCCGCTTAAGGCATTTTGAAAAAGTATTAATTTCGTGCATCTGGAACAGGCATGTATTTTCCAGCATAACATCTCAGTCTGGAAACATTGCTTTCTCCACATAGATGTGAATAAAGCATCACTCTCTAGGCAAGGTGCAGCTTTCTCCAAAATGCAAAGTTACAATCAATGTATATTTCATTGAGCTACCTGGAGCAGCCATCTGCATTCCAGTAGATATTAAACAGCCTTACAGTATGCACCAGAAATGCTTTTCTAAATCAGAACTTAAAAAGTATTAGTGGGAAGGGGCAGTGGTCCTGGCTGGCTCAGTCGGTGGAACATGTGACTCTTGATCTCTGGGTTGTGAGTTTGAGCCCCATGCTGGGTAGAGAAGTTACTTAAAAATAAAATCTTTTTTTAAGTGTTAATAGGGAAAGAGCACTTAGGTGTTATGCCTTATAGGTAACACAAACTGGATGGCTGGAAGCAATAGGAATTCATTCACTCATACTCCGAAGCCTCTTGGGGAGGATTCTTTTTGGTCTCTTCCAGTTTCATGACTGTAATCTCCGCCTACACAGATGAGTTCTCCTCATGTTTCTTTCTTCTTTTTTTGTAAAGACATCAGTCATATTGAATTCAAGGGTCCACCCTACTCTAGTATGACTTCGTATTAACTAATTATATCTGCAATGCTCTTATTTCTATATTAGGCCACATTCTGTGCTACTGGGAGTTAGGATTTCGACCTGTCCTTTCGGGGCAAACAATTTAAACCATAACACTGACTAATCTAATTCCTTTATTTTATAGATAATAAGACTGAGGCACAAGAAAGCTGTCAGGTACCCTTGGTCACTGCTCTTCAGATTCTGTGTCTTTCTGGCTTGGGGACCATAACCTATCTCCTCCCTTAAGAACTGTAGGATCACGGGGGGCATGACTGGCTCACTCAGTAGAGCATGTGACTCTTGATCTTGACATTGTGAGTTCAAGCCCCACGTTGGCCATAGAGCTTACTTAAACAAACACACAAACACACTAACTAACAACAACAAAACAAGCTGCAGAGTCCCTCACATGTTAACTCCTTGGACTTTTATCTAACTCATTCTCTGCTTTGACCTTTAATATTTGATTCCTCACCTTCTTGAGTCCTATTCTTTGAATGACCCTTGCTCTGATGCCACCCATATCCCAAAGTGTGCGGCGTGGGAAGTAGTCCTCATGTCTCTGAATACTTCAGGGTAAAGCCAAAATGAGTACTGGAGGGGATTTGTGACTTTGCTTTGGGAAAACAAGTCAACATGGGTCTCTTGGAGAACATGGAGGCCGGTAGAAAGTGAATGCAGGCAGCATTCATGTATGAGAGACTTTATTATTAGAGATCTTCTTGGAATGGTATGCAAATCATAACCATACAATTTAAAATTATAGAAGACAGAATGAACATATATGACAAAGGTCTGTTTTTCAGACCATCACAGGGCAAGTATAAGCACGTGAAATCATTGATAATTCTCACCTTACAGCCCCTTCCTGGCTATAGGGATTTGCTCAGATTCCTCAGGAACTGTAAAATGCATGTGATTCAGAGCTTCTGTAACTGGATTAATGGTCCAGAAGCCAAACACTACAGACAGGCCAACTTTCCCTCAATTTTCTTGGGATTTTTTTCTTTGCTTAATGTTGAAGGCATTTCATGTACTAATTAAGGGCTACTTATCTTCTCATCTTAATGCAATAGCAAAATTACTATAAAAGGCTATATTAGTTCATACCTATCTCTGAATGGACTGAATGTTATCATTTTATATTGTAGAAATGTATTTGGCACCTTAAAACCTCTCTTGTTGCATTTATATTCCAAAAATATTATTACATAAAGGGAGGAGGAGAACCTAGTATTGATAATTAGCCGAGTTGTAATGATTTAGGGAAAAAAATCATAATGCTTTTAAGATCCAAAGGAACCTTTATTTTTCTAAAGTTTTTATTTTAAGTAGACTCCATGCCCAGACAGCATGGAGCCCAACGCAGGGTTTGAACTCAAAACTCTGAGAACAAGAGTTGAGCTGGAATCAAGATTTGGTTATTTAACTAACTGAGCCATCCAACCCCCCACCCCCCACCACCACCTCTGCTGCCCAAGGGAAACTTTTTTAAAAAGTGGACTTCCACAGCATTCAATTTTGCTTCTAGAGTTCATCAAATTTCAAAACTGATTATTTCCAACAGGGACAACTGGATCATTCCTGCCTGTTGGAATCGGATTGGTAGAGCTGATTGCCTGGCTCTACCATAACTCCCATCCATCGTTTTGGGTTAAAAAGAAAAACAGAGTGCGGTTTTCCTTTCATATCCAGATTTAGCCTGATATAAGCAGGCTACCCCCATTCAAAAGGATTTATTTCTAATGCTGGTTTCCAGGGGCTGGGGAGAGGCAGGAAAAGGGCAGTTGTTATTAAATGAGTACATAGTTGCAGTTTTGCAAGATGAACGAATTCTGGACATCCATTGCATACAGCCGGACGTGAATATACTTAACACCATTAAACCATACAGTTAAAAACTGTTAAGATGGTAAATTTTGACATGGGTTCTTCTATCACAATTAAAAATAAAAAATAAATAATTAAAAATATTTATAGGCTTCGGACATCTGGGTGGCTCAGTCAGTTGAGCATCTGATTCTTGATTTCAGCTCAAGTAATGATCTCAGGGTCTGAGGATTGAAGCTTCCATGGGGCTCTGCACTCAGCTGGGAGTCTACTTGATATTCTCTCCCTCTCTCTCATTGCCCCTCCCTCGACTCATGTGCACATGCTATTGCCCTCTTTCTGAAATAAATAAATAAATCTTTAAAAAATTAATAGGCTAATGTGATTAAACAGGAGTCCCAAAGGCTCAGGGACCAAAAACCTCTTCCTAATTGCCTACTTTCTTACCTAAAAACCCACCTACCCTCCAATTAGAGTTCCTCTTTCAAGTAAAAACATTTTCTAGATAAGGTCACCATGTAAAGTGCATAGTTTTGTGGGCTTGGGGAAGGGATGGTCAGATAACTATTAACATGAATTAGCTTAGGAGAAAAATATAGGAGAAAAATTAAGACATACCACCAGATAGTATTTGTGGGTAAGGAGGAATCTAGAAAAGTTGGAAACACGAGATAACCCAAGAGTATAGACACAGGAAGAGTGAGCGAGGCAGGAGTCTCTGAGACAGGAGGCAAGATCATCAGTGTGAATGCTCAAAGAGCACACTCATCATGTAATTTACCTACCGCACAAAAAAATCTAGATAGATAGATTGAGAGATGAGAGATAGACAGATAGTCCTGTATCAGGACTAAGAACATGAATGCTGACAATACCAAGGACAATATCAGGACAAAGTCATGGACTGGAAAACAGAAGCCAAGTCTAGATGTTCCAGAAATCTAGATACATGAATGGGTCACGTCTGGTAAAGATCCCAGCAGTAGGTGGTTATAACAAAGTTGGAAGTCTAGAACCAGGTCAAGACACCAGAGTTCTGCAGAGCCAGAGAGTGGCCAAAATGAGATGAGAGAGCAGTTCCAGAAACTTACTGGCCAGAATGGGCTTGGAACTCAGGCAAAGGTACACTGCAAGGGATAGAAACCAGTTTAGAAGTTTGGGTGTCAAACATTAGAACAGAGTCAAGAAGTCCTGGCAACAGATAAAAGGGATAAATGGGGGGGTTGATGCTGATCCACTTTGTCTGAGATTAAGAAATTAATATCATGCCTGTTAAGGCAAGAACCAATGCCTAAAAAATTTCATCAAGACCCTATAGATGAGAGCTGTTGTTTGGGTCTCCCTGGATGAGATATTGATGTATAGGCAAGACAAAGCATGATTTTGGGCTGGAAGCTTCTGCACATTGGTGCAGAAAGAACTTGGAAAGGAAAGTGATTCTAAAAGCATAAGTTTTTAATTATTTCTTTTCACTGATTCTTAGACCAAGATGTTGTTCACTTGGTGCTCTTTGTAAACATGTACCCCTCCTTTTTTTGCTGTCCTTCCCCCATTTATTCAGCATTTCCCACCAGTGCCTGGATATTCCAAGACAAGAGCCCATATGCAGTCCTATGTCTGTCTTGGGCGTTCTATGAGAAATGTTTTTATAACTGCATTAAGAACCTGATAATGCTATATAGCTTTTCTATTCAGTATAGAGTGCTGTCAAAAAAGTGAGAGAAGAGCACCTGGGTGGCACAATTAGTTAAGAACCTGACTCTTGGCTTCAGCTCAGGTCATGATCTCAGGGTCTTGAGATCCAGCCACACATTGGGTTCCATGCTGAGAAGGGAGACTGCTAGAGATTCTCTCCCTCTCCGTCTGCCCCTCCTGCTCATGCTGTTTCCCTCTCAAATAAATAAGTCTTCTTTAAAAATGTGCAAGAGTGATTTAGCAACAATTATTACTTCCAAGTAATGTGTATTTAAATTTTATATTGAGCTTAAATATAGTAGGAGACAACGAAATGACCTGCCTGACTGGGTCATTTAGATCCCAACTGCAGATACAGCTTTGTCCCAGTCTCAGGGATGTTGGTCAAAGAGATTTAAGGAGCCCTAGGCCTATAGATCTGGTGTCTTAGGAGTAAGCCAACTGTGGTATTACTCTGTATTGGATCCCCTTCTGTGAGATGGGGGCTGCACAAGATATAGAACCAACTGGGTTATTTTGGTGTAACCAAAACCCAGCATAATTTCTCTGTAGCTATAGGACAGTTTGAAAAGCCTGAGAGCACAACCAGGCCTTCCAGGAAGGCAGGGCAGTATATATAGCAGCAGAAGCAACATTCAAGTAAGTTCAAGAGAGTATGAGTGCTCAAGTTGAGAATCATAATAAAGGCCAAACAAAACAAACTAAATGCAAACAAACAGTGGTAACAAACTAAGAAGGAAGGGGTAGTTGAGTTAATGGAATCAAACAAAAAGAAATCCGAGAGACAAAGGGAGCTCTGAGGCCTCCCACTTTTTTAGATCTAATCACA
This sequence comes from Spilogale gracilis, assembly GCA_004023965.1. Lineage (NCBI taxonomy): Eukaryota > Metazoa > Chordata > Mammalia > Carnivora > Mephitidae > Spilogale > Spilogale gracilis. Next base: position 23,153 of record PITA01004306.1, read on the forward strand.
GCAGAGGCTTAAGTTGGTTAGTATATAAGGTTTAAGTAACATGGCTCGAGTAGAAGGAAGAGTTTGACTTCCTTTTTCTCAGATTTTGATCATTAGACTCTCACCTTGTTTCTTTAAACTTGGTCCTCACCGTGTTGCCTTGTTTCTACATACCTCACGTAGTCATCTCAGAATCCTAACTCATCTAGACCTGTGGTCCTGCCATTTCTGTCTCTGTGTCATCTCTGGTCAGACTTCAGTCATCTCTGTTTCCTGATACTCGTATTCATCCTGGTGTTTTGGTTATAGCCAAATGTTTCTATCAGTGAGCTCTCCCAGCCTACCTGGGCACACACCTATAGTCCCACCTAGTGAGATCTCTCTGATGTCAATAACCTGTTTACCTAGAGCCCGCTGTTAGACTTGGGTTTTTACACTGGTCCAGATGTCCTCTTGTTGCACAATAAATGTTTATTGAATTTAACTTCCTGGAAACTTCCCAGATTACCTGCCCTGATCCCGTGGGTCTGGCCCTCCCTGGTGAGGTTCTGAGGTTGCCAGGTGTTTGCTTTTGACAAAGACAGTCTTGCCTTTGAGTTTGTGGTCTGGTAAAAAAAATATCAGACATAGGACTATCCCCCTTTTCCAGTTAAATAAATTGTATCATTATGTTACAGCAGAACTTGTATATACATAACCAGTGAAGTCTAATACAAGGTGGAAATTGTTACAGTCGCAAGTTATACATCATGTCCTCTCAAAATTAGGGCCTCAGAGGTTTATTCACTGTATCCAGTATTTTTGCAGATACCATTTGGCAACCCTACCTAGGTCATTCTTCCTCCCACCACAACTTACAGGGTGAGATAATGTAGAGGAGAAATATTACTCAGCTTGTACTTAGAAAACGTGTTTAGTTATAGGAACCCCATCGACATCAACAAAGATGTATCGAGTACCTGCTTTAATGATTCAAGCACACCTTTAAAGTAACTGCAATGATTGCTGATATCTCCACTTTCTATAGGGAAGAAGAAAGACTATCTGTAGCTTCATTAGGTGGCTCTCTGTAGAAATATAGATAGATGATGATGATAGATAGATAGATATCAAAATAAGCACAGACTGGGGCACCTAGCTAGCTTAGTTGATGGAGCACACAACTCTTCATCTCAGGGTTGTGAGTTCAAGCTTCACGTTGAGTGTGGAGCCTACTTAAAAATAAAATCTTAGAAAAAAATAAGCACAGACATGGTTACTGAAATACAATAAGAGACTTCTGTTTCTTGAAAGATAGAATAGATGTACTTTCCCCAATTTCTCCTGCTAAGTATAACTAAACACCCTGAATATTATGTATAAATCAAATATCAGAAGACTCTGAAAGGTCCAGAGAAGAAAACAGACGAGATATGGACTTCAGTCGGCAAGGGATGATGCAGTTATGATTTTCCTGGGTATTCCTTTTGCCTCATATATTCTAGCCTTGGGCTGAAGAAGTCAGCAACCCAGAAACACCAACTGGAATAGAAAAAAAAATGTTCAAGCAGTTAAGTCTGCTCTCTTTAGCCAAAGGACCAGGAAAGGGGCAGCCTAGAAAAACAGAAAACTTGTAGACACTACTCTATTCCAGCCAAACACCACAGAAAATAACTGTGAACATCATCCCCAGTCATGCCAGCAAATGTTGACTAGTAGACATAGACTTACCTCCTCACCAGGTTGTAATGAGGTACCTCAACATCCCAGCCTATGTGGTGTCAGAGAAAGTCAAGTAGGAAGCCCAGAATTTCATCCTAGCTGGCCAATAGTGGTGGCTCCTCCAATCCCCATTGTATCAGTGGAAACTATTGGGAGCCAGAACGTCCACCCTTACGTGGCAGTAAAAAGGAGCTCCCACCTTAAGTGTCAACAGCAGCCAAATGGAGAAACTGGACTTCTCCCACCTGAAAGTAATGGAAGAGCCCTACCCCTTGCTCAACTAGACTGTCAGAAAAAAAACAGCAAACACAGAAGGTATAAAGACGGTGTACAGGTGCCTGCCTGGCTCAGTTAGTAGGGCATATGGTTCTTAATCTCAGGGTCATGAGTTCAAGCCCCAAGTTGGGTGCAGAGATCACTTAAAAAACAAAATCTTGGGCACCTGGGTGGCTCAGTTGGTTGAATAACTGCCTTCAGCTCAGGTCATGATCCCAGAGTCCCAGGATTGAGTCCTGCATCAGGCTCCCAGTTCCCTAGGGAGTCTGCTTCTCCCTCTGACTTTCTCCTCTCTCATGGTCTCTCTCTCTCTCTGTTTCTCTCTCTCTCTTTCAAATAAATAAATAACATCTTTAAAAAAGTTTTTTTTGAGAAAAACAAAATCTTAGAAAATAAGAATGACTTATGAATGTTCTCTAATCAGAGAGGTAATGATAAAGAAGGAATTTTAAGATATCAGAAAGGAAGAACAGAGTAAACACAAATAACATGGGTGCATACACTGGGCTCTATTTTTCCTCTTGAGTTTTCTGAATTATACTTAATAAAAAACAAATTATTACATGGTCTGATGTAATTCTAAAAGTATATAGAGGAAGTCTAAGACAATTATATTATAAATGGGGGAAGATAAAGAAACATAAAAGGAAGTAAAGTTTCTATACTACACTCAGATTGATAAAATGACAACCCTAGTAGACCATGATAAGTTACATATGTAATGTAAGACCTAGACTAACTGCCAATATATATATATGAAGATAGACACCACAAAACACTACAGAAAATCAAAGTGGAATGCCAACAAATGTTCAAGTAACCTACAAGAAGATAGGAAAAGAAAACCGAAACATGAAAAACAAAGAGAACAAACAAAACAGACATAATCAAATGGCATACCTAAACCTTATCATATCAATAATTAAATGTAAAGTGAATATACCCATTAAGGCATAGATAGGCAGAGTGGATGAAAAATATGACAATATACTGTCTAAACAAACTTACCTCAAATATTATGATATGGGCAGGTTGAAAGTGAAAGGATGGAAAAAATTATACTATGTAAACATTATTCAACAAAAAGTAAGGTTTACTATATGAATATCAAAACAAATAGACTTTATTTTTTAAGATTTTATTTATTTGATAGAGAGAAACACAGCCAGAGAGGGAACACAAGCAGGGGGAGTGAGAGAGGGAGAAGCAGACTCCCTGCAGAGCAGGGAGCCCAATGTGGGACTCGATCCTGGGTCTCTGGGACCATGACCTGAGCCGAAGGCAGTCGCTTAACCAACTGAGCTACCCAGATGCCCCCTAAGATTTTACTTTTTAAGATTTTACTTATTTATTTGAAATAGAGAGAAAAAGAGAGACCACGAGCGGGGTGGGGGGAGAGGGTCAGAGGAAAGGGAGTAGCAGGCTCTCCACTGAGTGGGGAGATTGCTGCGGGGCCTGGTCCTAGGGCCCCAGGATCATGCCCTGAGCTAAAGGCAGATGTTCAACCAACGGAGCTACCTAGGTGCCTCTTAAGATTTTATTTTTATGTAATCTCTACACCCAATGTTGGGCTGAACTTACGATCCAGAGATCAAAAGTCACATGCTCTACTGGGTGAGCAGCCAGACACCCCAGATAAAGCAGATTTTAGAGAAAAGAAAATGATCAGAGATATAGAGGAATATTATATAATCATAATAGGGTCAGTCACCAAGAAGAATAACAATCCTAAATGTGCACACACTAAAGATAGCTCCAGACTATGGGAAGCAGACACTGAAAGAACTTAAAGGAGAAATAAACAAAGACACAATTATAGTTGGAGACTTCAACACCTCTACCTCAACACTTGATAGAACCACTAGACAGAAAAATCAGCAAGCAAATAGAAGATTTCAACACCACCAACCATGAGGATCTAGTTGACATTTATGGAATACTCCACGCAAGAACAGCACAGTATACACATTCTTTTCAAGAACCCATCGAACACATAAGAACATAGGCAAGATAGAGTATATCTTGAGTCATAAAAGAAACATTAACAAATCTAAAAATACAGTACATGAAATATAGTTAATAATACTGTAATGATTTTGTATGGTAACCACACCTGTCATGATGAGCATTTTGTAATATATAGAATTGTCAAATCACTGTGTTGTACACCTGAAACTAATATAATGTTGTATGTGAACTATAATTTAATTTAAAAAATTGAAATCATACAGAAAGTGTTCTCTAATCACAGTGAAACAAAATAGAAATTGTAATAGGAAAATTTTCAAATACTTCAAAACAAAACTCATCTCTAAACAATCTACTACTCAAAAAGGAAGTCTCAAAGGAAAGTTTAAAATACATGAAACTAATTGAAAATGAAAATAAATATATAAGAATCTGTAGAACACAGGCTAAGCAGTCCTGAGACAGTTATTTATAGCACTAAATGCTTACCTTTGAAAAGAGGCAAAGTCTCAAACCAATAATCTGACCTCCCACCTTAAGATCTAGAAAAATAAAAGCAAAATAAGCACTAAGCAATCAGAAAGAAGACACTCAAGTGCAAAAAACAGTGAGATTAAAAACAGAAAAACAATCAAGAAAAATCAATGAAACAAAGACCTGGTTCTTTGAAAAGTTCGATTAAACTGACAAAATTCTAGGAAGAATGACAAAGCAAAAAGAGAGAATACAAAAATTACCAGTATCAGGAATGAAACAGAGGATATTACCACAGACTTTGCAGACACCAAAGGATAATAAGGGAGTACTACAAACAATTCTACACACATAAATTTGGCAACTTTGATGAAATGAACAATCCTTCAAAAAACACAATATACTCGTTCACATTAGAAATGAAGAAGGAGTACCTGGGTGGCTCAGTTAAGCATCCAGCTCTTGGTTTCAGCTCAGGTCATGATCTTAGGGTCATGAGATTGAGCCCCACATCAAGATCCATGCTCTGTGAGGAGTCTTCTTGGGATTCTTTACCCCTCCTTTCTCCTCCCCTTTTGCTCCTCCACCTGCTCGCATTATCTCTCTGTAAAATAGATAAATAAATAAAATGTTTTTTAAAAGAAATGAAGAAATACAATTGCTAATATATATGTAGATGGCATGATTGTCTATGTAGAAAATCCCAAAGAATCTACAAAATCTCCAAGAGGTAATAAATGAATTCAGCAAGGTCACAACATACAGGATGAACATCCAAAATTCAACTGTATTTTGACATACTAGCAATGAACACATGGACCTCAAAATTTAAAATATGATACCATTTATAATAGCTCACAAAGAAAAGAAAATTGAAGTGTGAATCTAATAAAATATGTACAGGATGTATATGCTAAAAACTACACAGTGCTGATAAAAGAAAACTTTTTAAAATTTATTTGAGAGAGAGTGGGTGGGGGCAAAAGCAGAGGGAGAGAATGAAAATCCTCAAGTAGACTCCCTCCTGAGTGTGGAGAATAATGTAGGGCTCAATCCCAGGACCCTGAGATTGTAACCTGAGCCCAAATCAAGAGCCGGCTGCTCAACCGACTGGGTCAACGAGGTGCCCCGAAATAATTTTTTTTTTAAATCTAAATAAATGGAGAGACATACTGTATTCCTAGACTGGAAGGCTCAAAACTATAATACCAGTTCTCCCCAAATTGATAAACAGGTTTAATGAAATGTTTACCAAAATCCCAGGTAGAGTGGTTGTTAGAATACAGATAAGATTAATCTACAACTTAATCTAAAATTTATATGAAAGGACAAAGGAACTAAAATAAATAAAAACAATTTCAAAAACCAAGAATAAAATAGAAGGAATCAGCCTATTAAAAATTTCAAGACTTATTGTATTAGTTTCCTATTGCTGCTGGAACAAGTGACCAAATTTTAGTGGTTTTAAACAACAAATTTATTATTATCATTATTATTATTATTATCATTTTAAGATTTTATTTATTTATTTGAGAGAGAGAAACACAGCCAGAGAGGGAACACAAGCAGGGGGAGTGAGAGAGGGAGAAGCAGGCTTCCCGCGGAGCAGGGAGCCCGATGTGGGACTGGATCCCGGGTCTCCGGGTTCATGACCTGAGCCGAAGGCAGTCACTTAACCAGCTGAGCCACCCAAGTGCCCCAAATTTATTATTATTTTAAATTATTTGATTTTTAAGTAATTTCTACCCCAACGTGGTGCTCTAACTCACAACCCTGAGATCAAGAGTCACATGCTTCACAGGCAACCCACGGTTTTACTATTTTATAGTTCTTGAGGTCAGAAGTCATAAATCAATCTCACAAGGCTGAAGTCAATGTGTCAGCATGTCTATGTTCCTTTAGGGGGCGCTGGGAAAGAATCCATTGCCTTACCTTTTCTAGCTTCTAGAGGGCACTTACATTCATTGGCTTGTGGCTTCTTCCTCCCAATGACATTTATTCTCATCTCTGCCTCCATTATCAAATCTCCTCATCTGTGGCTCTTCTGCCTTCATTGTAATTATATTGGGCTCACCTGGATAATCCAGGATAATCAATCTACTCATCTCAAGATCTTTAATTTAATCACATCTGCAAAGTCCTTTTACCATGCAAGGTAACATAGTACAGGTTAGGATATGGACATCTGTAAGAGGCCATTATTCAGCCTACCAGACAACAGTAACAAACACTGTATGGTATTTGCAGAGGGATAGCTACATAGATCATTGGAGCAGAACAGAGGAACCAAAAATATTCCCAACTGACTTTTGACAAAAGTCTAAAAGCAATTCAATGGAGGAAAGATGGCTTTTACAATAAATGGTGCTGGAGCAACTGGACATTCCCCCCCCCCCCAAATGAACTTAAACTTAAATCTCACACTTCAAAAGTTTAAACTCATAAAGAATCACAGACTTAAAATTTAAAGTGTAAACATAGAAAAAAATAGGAAAAAAATCTTTGTAATCTAGGGCTGGGCAAAGAGTTCTTAGATTCTTAGACTTGTTACCAAAAGCATGATCTACAGCAAGAAAAATTGTTACGTTGGGCCTCATCAAAACAAAATGTTGCTCTGCAAAAGGCCCAGTGAAGAGGATGAAAAACCAATTACAAAGTAGGAGAAAATATTCACAAACCATATATCTGACAAGGCCCTAGTATCTCAGATATACAAAGAACTCTCAAAACTAAACTGTAAGGAAACAAACAATCCAAACTGAAAATGGGCAAAAGTCATGAACAGACATTTCACCAAAGAAGATATACAGACGATAAATTGGCACATGAAAAAATGTTTAACATCATTAGCCATTAAAGAAATGCAAATAAAAATCAAAATGAGGTACTACTATGCACCTGTCAGAATAGTTAAAATAAAAAAATAACAGCATCAAATGCTGTAAGGAAGTAGAAAAACTGGATCACTCATACATTGCTGGTGGGAATGTCAAGTGGTAAAACCACTCTGGAAAACAATTGAGCAGTTTCCTTTTTTTTTAAGATTATTTATTTATTTATTTATTTATTTAACAGAGAGAAACACAGCTAGAGCGAGAACGCAAGCAGGGGGAGTGAGAGAGGAAGAAGCAGGCTTCCCGCTGTGCAGAGAAGCTGATGTGGGGCTCGATCCTGGGACTCCAGGATCATGACCTGAGCCGAAGGCAGATGCTTAATGATGGAGCCACCCAGGCACCCAGGTTGGGCAGTTTCTTTTCTTTTCTTTTTTTTTTTTTAAAGAATTCTTTTTTTTTAAAGATTTTATTTATTTATTTGACACACAGAGAAAGATCACAAGTAGGCAGAGGCAGGCAGAGAGAGAAGAAGAAGCAGGCTCCCTGCTGAGCAGAGCCTGATGTGGGCATTAATCCCAGGACCCTGAGATAATGACCTGAGCTGAAGGCAGAGGCTTAACCCACTGAGCCACCCAGGCACCCAGGTTGGGCAGTTTCTTACAAAACTAAGTATGTAACTGCCACATGACCCAACAATTGTACTTCTAGGCATTTATTCCAGATAAACAGAGACTTACATTCCCACAAAATGTATAGGTGAATACTTAGCTTACGGCAGCCTTATTTATAATAAATAAGTCAGAAGTGGAGACAATGCGGTGCCCTCCAACAGGGGAATTGTTAAACAATTGATGGTACACGCCCATCATGGAACACTACTCTGGAATAAGATGGAAGAAACTATCAAAACATACAAAAACCTAGATGAATCTGTAGAGAATCATGCTGAATGATAAAAGCTATCCCAAAGATTACATACTGTATGATTTCATTTATATATCATTCTTGAAATGATAAAAGTTGTAGAAAAGGAAGAGGTGCCTGCGTTTCTCAGTTGGTTAAGCGTCTGATTCTTGATTTTGGCTCAGGTCATGATCTCAGGGTCATGAGATTAAGCGAACCCTGCGTTGAGCTCTGTGCTATGCCTGGCTCTGTGCTGAGCTGGAGCCTGATTAAGATTTCCTCTCTACCTCTGATCCTCCCCCCACCTTTAAAAATATTGGAGAAATGGAGAACAGCTTCGTGATCGCCCGAGGTTAAGGAGTGGGTTAGAGACAGGAAAAAAGTGAGTAGAAGCAATAAAATGGCAACATGAAGGTAATGGAAATGTATCAATGTTGATAATCCTTGTTGTGATAGTGTGCTATAGTTTTGTAAGATGTTACCACGGGGGGGAAGTTGGATAAAGGGTGCAAGAGAACTTTTTGTATTATTTCTTAGAATTGCATGTAAGTCTAAATTTCTCTCAACATTAAAAAAGTTTTATTTAAAAAAATAAATGAAAGTAAGAGATTTGAACCCAAGGTTAAATAGGTATCCCTCAGTCTATGATGATATAAACAAACAAATCTAAAAAATAAAATAGTACTCAAAGACTTAAAATGAAAAGTAATCTCTTTCCTTCCCTCATCCTCCAGCCATTGTTCTCAGGGACAACCCCTCTCAGTATGTTTAACTGGGCTCTTCTGATATTTACCTACATATTTCAATATGTAATCTGTAAGTTTATATTGCTATTTCTTTCTTTATGTCGATAAACTCTAATTTAAGGAATTTGACATGTGATTTCCTTCCACTGCCAATTACTGTACTTCTAAAGTCAGAATCATTATCTTCAAAATAGCCCTTTTATTTTATTTTTTTAAGATTTTATTTATTTATTTGACAGAGAGAGAGAGAGAGATCACAAGTAGGCAGAGAGGCAGGCAGAGAGAGAGGAGGAAGCAGGCTGCCTGTCGAGCAGAGAAACCAATGCGGGCCTTGATCCCAGGACCCTGAGATCATGACCTGAGCCTAAGGCAGAGGCTTAACCCACTGAGCCACCCAGGCGCCCCAAAATAGCCCTTTTAAAAAGAACTTTTGTTCAGTCCACAGTTGCCACTGTCATCAGTCCAGAGTTCTTTCTGATGGGCTTCTTTGATCTCCCCTCAAATTGGGACATATTCCAAAATTTCCCCACCTGTAATCTCTGGGATCCCATTTATTTACTTTAGGGCCCTAGAAGTCAAACTGTGGGAAGGATATTGATGACTATTTGGCAAATGATCTAAAATTATTATTCCTCAGTTGTTTCTAATATTAAAACGTCTTGTCACTTCCATTCTACTCCATGAGCCTAGCAGAAAATGTTCCAGGTCTCACTGTTACCACTGCAATAAACTTGCTCTGAGAGAAGCATAACCTGTGTCTCAATGATAATTCTTTTTTTTTTTTTAATTTGACAGAGAGAAACACAGCTAGAGAGGGAACACAAGCAGGGGGAGTGAGAGAGGGAGAAGCAGGCTTCTCACCAAGCAGGGAGCCTGATGTGGGGCTCGATCCAGGGACTCCAGGATCATGACCTGAGCAGAAGGTGGAGGCTTAATGACTGGGTCACCCAGGCGCCCCAATGTTAATTCTTACCTTATTTTTTTTGCATTATCTTATTTTTTATGTTTACATTATCTTATTTTGCATTATCTTATTTTTACATAATCTTATTT